>JADDOH010019858.1:0-17485 GCA_016648135.1 Agrypnia vestita | reverse complement strand
TGAAGGCAACAGGAATAGAGGGCGTCCGCGAAAGACCTGGCACGATCAGGTACTACAAGTATTTGAGGATGGCCCTGTTAAAAGCCGCAACAATCGTAGAACGTGTATGAGAAGATGTATGAATGTGGCCGAAGCAAAAGTGGTGTGCCAGGATAGAAGAGTGTGGCGTTCAATCCTCTCTGCCTACCCCTGCAGGGAAACGGCGTGATGGTTAGTTAGTTAGTTAGTTAGTTAGAATGTATGACTAGTTGTTTAATAATTGCGTTTTCTATTGGAAAACCAAAACTGTATTCCAAAGCAAAAAATATCTGAAAAATCTTGTTTTTGTCATAAGCGCAGCTCTCTTCAGGTAATTAGTTAATTTTAAAGATATTCGTAATATTTTTTAATCGGAGGCTTTCGATATCACAAAACTGCGTTAAAAGTTAAATAAATATTTTTTTAAATCAGAGTGATATGAAAATTCTTACTCTTTTCGAACTAAGCTTATGAAAATAGAAATGGCTTAGTTTTCTCCCGGGATAAGGATTATATCTCTGACCACTTGTGATAGGGCGAATGCCTTACAACTAGATGCTTTAATGCAATTTATAATTTAATTTAGCTGTAATTGAAATAGTAGGAAGAAAAGAAGGTCTTATAGCCAGAAGAATATTCTAACTATTTTTAAATTAAACTTAACTCCTGCGCTATGAAAAAGAGGAAAAATGATCTGAAATAAGGCTGAAACTATGACACGGATATTTGAATGAAATTTGAACGAATAAAGGTTCATGACAAAAGATCCAGTCGACATTAGATCCAATGAAATTTAAAAATACTATTTTCATGAAAGAGTTTTAAATAAATAATAGTGATAAAATCATTGAATATACTCTTCATTTTTGATTCGCAATGACAGATTGATTATTGATCAGTCAGAATGTACCGAAGAGGCGCAAAAGAGGCCAAGATGAAAGCGTCTTATCAAGATCCTCCTCGGATAAGGAATGATGGCGGTGTTAGTTAAGGAAAGTGAAAATAATTTGTACAGCTGGACTACAAATCACTAAGTTATCTAAAAATTTAATAGTTTTTGTTTTATATTGTATTCATATTTAATAAAACATATAAATAGGATATTATTATAGATTAGGTTCGAAAAAAAATATGTATGACGTGTGCAAGGAATATTATGAATAAAAGTTTATTTAGTGTATTTGATTTTCACTTTATGTCATTATTATTTTTATATGTTACTATTTTTTTCTTTAAACTATCCATTCTATAAATGTACACTTTTCCTATTTGTTTGTAAAGGCCCTGTAAGGCGTTAATAAATAAATAAATAAACAGTTAATAATATTCGAGAACGACGAAAGTAGGTTAGAGTATGAAATAATAGTAAGCATTAAATATTTGTAACAAGTAGACAAGTTTGTGTATTTGGGAAGTATGTTCGATAGAAAGGGAAATGTGGAGACTGCAGGAATATGGTTTAAAGTGCTTTGGATGCAATAATATCTAATAGAGACATGAGGCACGAAGAAGAGGCAATAAAAAATATAATTCTGATGCTAACACTGATACACCAACATGACACTGGAGCTGGCAGAAAAGCATCGAAAGAAAACTGAATGCAGTGGAAATGAGATCGCTTAGGTGTACGAGTAAGTGTGGCTAATCAAATAATCTCCAATAAACAATGGAAGATGGTCCTGTTAGGAGCCTCCACGATCGTTAAGCTTGCATGCATAGATGTATAAATGTAGAAGAGACGAGAATTGTCAGGACAGAATAGTGTGGCGCTCCACCCTCTGAGCGTACCCCCGAGGGGAAATGGCATAATGGTAAATAAATATCAAAAATAATGTCACAAAGCTATCCCTCCGTGTTTAGCACCGGGTTTTAGTTACAGAATTATCCATTACAGCTAAATTTAAAAACCAAAAGTTTATTCATTTTTAAACCCCTTCATAATTACATTATTTATTAAATTCATCCACGAATTTACACTCTAGTGAAGACTTTATTCTAAATTATACATTATGTTTACATACGTTGATTTCAACTTTTGTTTCAAGATTTGCGCAATATCTTGCATTAGTGATGTGCGCCTGCCTATATTTGAGCTGCAACTGGTACAGCAGCATTGCGATCGTTTCAATAAATTATTGAGATCTTCCAAAAAACTAATTTGATTGTTTCAAAAATGGGGAATGGACATTGCCTGATAGCCAAGCAGCCATTTATTTGTTCTGGCTGAACTTAGCAGACAATCTTATTCTTAGTACTCCTAGTATTCCAACTTAGTATTCCTGGTATTATAGTTACGTACATCACTATTTACAGGCATTTCGTTCAAAAAATATTTTGGCATTTTGTTACATTTTGTTTGGATGACTTATTTTGAAAACATTTTTATATGTTTCAGAAGCTTTTAGTTGTTTAGAAGTATCAAAAATATATTTATTTTTAAATTTTGCGCTCTGGCTCTACAATCAGTTCAAAAACATAAAAAAAATATACATTTTATTTATTTGTAACCACTTATATTCATTAATTACACCTACATGTTTCGAAAAAACCTTTTCTTCGTCAAGGTGTTTTATAAAATACCCTGACGATGGAAAGGTTTTTCCGAAACATGTATGTGTAATTAATGAATATAAGTAGATACAAACAAATAATAAAATCAAAAAAAAAAACCTACAATGTTGCTCAACCAATTGAAAAAAAAACATTTATCTAAATTGTATTTATTAGATAGTAACATTTTTGTTTCTTATCTCCTCATATAGGATTTTTTTGATTGTGTTTATTAAATTGAAATGCCAGGAAAACTAATTTTCAAACATCGTTCCCCAAAGGCATCAACCTAATCGCTTAAATAAACAACTTAACAGAGTATTCGTTAGCAGTGTATTTCAAGGCAAGTTTTGAAAACGCAGTTCGTTGAATTTCTGGTGAGTGAGAGTGCGTGTTTGCCTCAAAATTTAATAATTGTAATATCAACAAGTTTCCGACTTGTTAGAGCTCTGAAACATTCAAGATTTGTGTATTTCCTAAGACTGCAATATTAAATTGTTTCCAACACAATTTTTTTGATGATTTGAGAAATAAAATACATTATAATATTTCATATAGGGTAAATAATGATTTGAAAACACAAACAATAGTACTAATTTTATACTCTGTGTATAAGCCTGACAAATGATGAACTGACCATAAAAGCTGATCTTCTGGCAGTGCATGGGGGTCCAGGTGTAGCCCCCGGGCGGGGACAGGAGGTCGGTGGCGAAGTGCGCGCCCAGGCCCCCCAGCCCCTCCAGAGCCCGGCCCAGCTCCCGGCTGGAGGCGTGCATCACCGCGGAAGTGCACTCCTGGAATATCACAATTGCCACCAATCAACTGAGAGAAATAACGGTTTAAAACTGTAATAAGAATATTTTTTTAAAAATATTTTCATATTAATTTCATACAGTATCAAAAACATCGCTTCCTATTGCCTTCTGGGTAAAAATAGTACCTACCTAAGTGTATTCCAGCCGAATCAGGTTGAGTTTAAGTTATGGTTCGCTACATAAGCCTATAATTTACAAAATCATAATCATAAAAAAAATCATAAAAACACAATATGGTCCTAACTTGCGTTTTTTTTAATAGTATTGTTGATGCAGAAATAATGGGTACAGTGTTGGTAACCCGAAAAAAAATTATTATATAACCAAAAGCAGAGAAATAAAAAGAAAAAATAACAAACTACAAATATCATTTAAAACAAAATATAAAAGATATAAAGAAACACATCACGAATAATTAAAAAGCAGTCCAAAGACAGTCCACGACAAATAAAATCAGTTTAATGTCTAAGAAAATGATGATAATATCCTTTGCTAGCTTATAAATGTTGTTAGTTAATAGTCATGCTATTAGCTCGTGTAACTGTAAGAATTTTTAAAAACTTTGAGCTTTTTAAAAACATTGAAATAGGAAAAAATTGCTGTTAAAGTAGCTGAAATAGCTTTAAAATGTTTAATGTTGTACAATTATTGTAAAATATTGAGTATTAAATATAAAAAATAACAAAAATAATATTAGGTACATTACAATTCAGAGCATTCATCAAAATCCCAAAAGAATCCTTTTATTCTAATCTCTTTTCACTTAAGTAATGAGAGAAAGATATATAAAATTATATTCGTGTGTTTGTTATTCTTTATAGAGAAATATTTATGTGATTTCTTTCTGTCTCACTACAAATAGTATTTTTATCGCACCAAAAATTTCTTGCATCGAGTTGAATTTCAATATTAAATATGTCTACTCACTTTACGTAATTTATAGGTTTTCTTTAAAAAATGGTATCTATGGACATTCTACCTGACGGTAGATGTCACTTTAACAGAAGCCACAAGCGAAAAATTAGCAAAGTATTACATCAAAATTGAAATCTTTGTTTACTAGAGCTATTCAAAACTTTATTACTATTTTGATAGATGGCGATATTTGTACGGAAAGAAGAGAATGGATGATATTCGATTGATTGGGATGATCGACTGATGGGACGTTTGCTTCCAATAAAGTAATAAAATCAATCGCTCGTCTTATCATATATTTAATCTGTAATGATTTTGTAAGAGACATAATGGCAAAAAATTTCATTTAACATTCTAATGTTGAAAAAATCAACGAGCAAATTGACTAGCTTTGTGTGCTCCAAAAAAAACTGAAACTTTTAATAAAAATATTAAATTATAACGTATGGTGTAGGAAGACTCGTAAAAAACTCGTAGAGTGTCGCATAGCTAGTAGAAAAACTTTATAGGTGGATTCCTGCCTTGAAATGAGTCGAAAATGCAATATCAAAGTTTGCATTTTTTCCATATTTTTTGTAAAAAGTTGAACTATTGTTACAGTAACTTATATTGATTATGAAACATCTATTCGCTTAAATACCAAAAAATAATTAAGTAATATTCAAAAAGTGCAATCTTATATATATATATATATATATATATAATATATATTGCGTATCTCCATGACTATTCATAATATAGTTCATGGTTGCTTGGACATTTTCGACTCATTATTAAGGTAGGAGTCCACCTATAAAGTTTTTGCTACTAGCTATGAGACAATCTGTATAAGGTTTTTCGTGATATATTTTCTGATGCCGTACACATACCTACGTATGAATGATCGAAGTAGATTTAAATGTGTATTGTACAGAGAAATAAAATGTCTACAAATTATTCCTTTTAATTTTAATAATATTTAATATTTAATTTGCTTTTATAATTTATTAACAGTGTAAGTTCAAATATTAGGTCCTTACATATGAAATTGGCGTTTAGTATGGGAGGAACATAAAGCCGATTTTTTTTTATTATAATATATTTATTTAATCAAAGTATGTACCATTGCTATCTATGCACTTTTGCCATCTCATAGGTAGTTCATCGATCCCTTTACTAAAAAAACCATTCGGACGGGAATCAATAAAATCTTTGAAGGCGGTTTGGACTGCCCCATCGGAGTTGAATTTTTTCCTTTGCAAGAAGTTATCCAAATTTCGAAAAAAATGGTAATCTGTTGGGGCAAGGTCCGGAGAGTACGGTGAATGTCTTAGACATTCCAATTGAAGCTCCTCTAATTTGGTAGCCGTCTGTTGTGCAGTGTGTGGTCTAGCGTTATCATGAAGCAGCAGTGGCCTAGAGCGATTAACCAGCCTCGGTTGTTTAGCAGCTAGCTTTTCCATCATGGTTTGCAGTTGCTGACAATAGACATCTGCCGTAATCGTCTGGCCAGATTTAAGAAAGCTGTAGTGAACGACACCAGCACTAGTCCACCAAACCCTCACAAGTAACTCGCGTTTGTTGATTTGCTTCACTCAATTCGTGAGGTACCCATCTTTCAAGCTTTTTCACCTTACCAATTTGCTTCAAGTGGATTAAAACAGTTTTATCACTAACACCGCAGCCTGCAGCTAACTCGGATGTGGTTTGCGATGGATCCGCTTCCACAATAGCCTTCAATTCTTCATTATCAACTTTGGTCTCCGGCCGTCCACGGGGCATGTTCTGCAGGTCGAAATTTCCAGAACGAAAACGTTGGAACCAAAAACGCACTATGTTTTCTTTTGCGGCACCGTCGCCATACACATCATTAATCCTTCGAGCCGTTTCTGCAGCATTGGTGCCACGGTGGAACTCGTACTCGTAAATAACGCGATATTTCAAGTTTTTCATTTTGTAAACTGAGTGACGCAAAGAAAAAAACAATTGAGGAAAAAACAAATGAATTATAATTTTCAAAACACAAATACATGAGTAAATAGCTGTATAAATTTGGATTTGGAATTCCTAACCAAAGAGAAGATATTTGAGATCAAATTTGCCAGTACGGCAAAACGCCAATTTCATATGTAAGGACCTAATATTATGTGCACATTTTCCAGCTTATCAAATAAATACCCGCTTCGCTGCACTACGTGTTGGCAATGGATACTAAATACTAATTGGTCATCCATGCTAAACTCACAAATGATTCAAAACGTATCAACCTGATGATACGATTTGACTACAACCAAAATGACACCAACGCATCAAACCACTACAACAATACGGAATGAATTACGGACCGTTAATTGAAGCTGGTAAGGCTTTATGGGGTCCTGGCAAGCTGGATTACTGCGAGACTGGCAAATGTAGCACCTTATTGCGATACCTGTTGACAAATTAAACAGATTATTTTAAAGATAAATAGAGATGCTTATTGGAATAACGAGACACAAGCGCATCAAATAATAAAACAAAGTAAACCATTCAATCAAAACTAGACAAGATCAAAAATGTAAAAATAAAACAAATAAAAAACAATTAAAATATAAAGTAAATGATCATGTTGGTCAATAAGGGCGGACCCACCGCTTACCCAGAACCGTTTCATAAGCAAAAGCCCCTATATCGGTCCTGCTCATTCACCACCAGGTCGGGTTAGGTTAGGTTACGAAAATCGTTCCTTCAATATTTGTATTATTGTATTCGTTATCACTGGCATTTTGATACGACGGTAGGTTTTTTTTGTAGATTTGTATTGTAGTAATTTTAAATAAAGAGATAAATTCTAAAGGGTCGATGATCTAAATAATTTTAGAACAGTACCAGAAAGTAGGCATCTAAGATAAATTTGCATTTTTTTGTGTGCGTGTATGTATATGTGATCCCAAATATATGTAAGAATCACAGAACACATATTAGTGCATTTTCATCGAAATCAGTGTGCATAATTTCTGTTCGATTGGATGACGGGAAGTAAGTTAATTTTCTCTTTCGAGATTTTTCCACAAAAACTCAATACCGGTCGTGAAGTTAATATAATGGATTTAAAATGATTAATCACGTCATAAAATACGAATATGTGATTTCAAAAATTATAGTATTTGTTCAGAATTATACGGAAGATAAAAACAGTTATCTTAAAATGCTCGCTGTCTCGCAGCCGAAACCACAATTTTTTATCAAGGTAATTAGTTGGCTATCTTGTTATCATTTTACGACTCTTGTCACCAATTGTCAAAAAGTAATTTGTTACATGCGCGACAAAATTGTTTATCACGGGAAACAAAAATCAATTTAAAAATCGAGTACAATTAGTGCTATCAAAGTCATAGCGTGTAAGTATGCATGTTAAGTTTACAGTTCACCGGAAAAGAAGAAAGGAAGGAATTAATTTTTGTATTGTTATTGTAACAAAACCAGTGTTATTCATCAGACGCGCGCAGCGAGTACATTGAAGCACGGCTTTTACGTAGACATTTTGGATAAAAACTCGGAAATAAAATATTTATTTGATGGAATATTATGATATATTTTCTATTTTTGATTTACATATATATTTAACTATTTTATTTATTTATTCATTTCTCAACAAAGCCTCGTTTTGGCTTGATACACTTAGTTCAGTGAATAAAATCATCTGTCGAACTCGGCGAAATGAGTTATTCCTAAATAGACGGCCCTCGTAGCTTAGTGGGCATCTCACACCGAGGGTTCCGAGTTCGATTCTCGGCGAGGTCACAATTAATCTACGTGATTCATTCAAGCCTGGGTATTTTGCGATGTTTCGCTTCTATAATTGGGCTTCTTTGCCTGTTGAATCGTAATAAAAATAATAAAAAAAATGTAAAAAAGTAATCCTCTGTTTCGGCTATGAATTCCTCGTTTAACGTGAGCCGCTTTACGCTAAGCAATTTTTTTATGTTTGGAAAAAATATGTGATCATATAAGGAGAATAAGGTGGATGAGGTACCAATTCGTAGGGTTCTTGGACAAATTTTTCTTTGGCCATTGCGTTCGAGTGAGCTGGTGCGTTGTCATGGTGAAAGAGTACTTTTTTTGCTAAATTAGTTTTCTCGTTTTCTCAAAAATTTAAGAAAAAATTGACCAAATAATTTAGCATATTACCTACTCTTCCGTGATTGATTTTCCCTTTTGTCTCGTGAATTTCAAAAAATCGTGATCATGAACTTTTTGGTCGATGGAACCGTTTTCGCATTCTTTGGAGAAAGTTTGCCACTGGTGGACTGATTTGACTGTTCTATTAATTCTGACGTGGAGTGATGGATCCATGTTTTGTTAACAGTTACGAAACGCCGCAGAAATCCTTTTCGATTACGATGAAATATGTCCACACAGTGCTGCACAGTTGTCAAGCAATTTCTTTTTTGTTCTATTGAGCAAAAGCGGCACCCATTCCGCTTATCTTTTAAATAATAAAACTGTACGACAACAATGTAATGTAAATATTTGAAAAATTAAAAAAAGGTTTAATTAATTAAGATAAAATATAGAAGTTTCACAGAGACGAAACTATTCATATAAGAAACATGTATGGAGGAAGTCGTTTTCAAGGTTAGTCCAGAGCTTACGACCTGTATTAGCTGGCAAAAGTGATAATTCTACACAATGCAACGATCATCAATTCCATCGTAAGAACACATTATCAAATTTTTTAAAGTTCTATATATCTTCCAAATCCGAAAACCTTTCGTTCATGTAAAGCGACTATGCTAGAGACATCTGTAGTCTTTCATCATGAACTGTATACACAGATTTTGCAACTGATAACAATATCTCCGTATATTTTTTTAAGTAGAGTATTAATTAATATTCTTTTTAATGTATATATGATATTCTTCCGAATTATTTAACATGTGTACTGGAATACGCCTAAAAATCGTTATTTTTAATATTGTAACTCCTTTCATACACCAGTATATATATATATATTTTTTTTTATTTTTTTATTTATTTATTTATTTCTTTAAAATTTATTTATACATAGAAATGAAGGTAGTTGCTTCACTAGACAATGTCTGTTCTGAAGCAACTACCTGTACAGTTTTTTTTTTTAAGTTTGAACATTAGCAAGATATAATATATATAATACACATATATACACACATACATACAAATATACACTCATATACATCTACATATATATACATATACATACACACACACATATATATATATATATAATATTAGAAATAAGATTTATATATTGGCTGTAAGAAATAAAACACAAACAAAAGACTATATATTAAAGAATTATACATTTAGACATTGTATATAGGGAGTAAAATCATTCAAACAGAAGCCAACAAAGCGGTTACCAAATGTAGGCAGACTACAAAATGAAAGCAATGTGTCATACATGACAGCTTTAATTTCATTGCTTTATCAATTTATCATTAATTTATCAATATTTTTATGTGTTCTCAGAACATACCAACATGTAAAAATACTAATAAAAATTAAACTTTATACTTTCTCTCGTATATTAGGTTAACACAATACTTACAAACACACAATTTGAGTTAATTATTACTACTATAGTTTCGAGAGAAGCCGTCCCTCTCATAATCGGGTAGGGCACCCTACCCGACCATCTTATTCGAGTTGTATTGAAGCGAATGCAGTTTCCATAATCGATATAAGTTACCTACTGTAATGATAGTTCAACTTTTAACAAAAAAAATCGAAAATATTGAAAAAAAATGCAAAATTGCATATTTCAACAACTATTGATATTAGGTCATGGTATCTTGAACATTGTACACTTCGTCAATCTTGATAGTTGTCTTATCATTACTCATAGAAAATTAAGCTGATGTGTTGTAAAAATCTTGTTACGAAAGGTAATCGTTGTTCGTAGTGAGTATTGAATATTTTTTCTATCTTGCAGCGGTGTGCAATCAGTACTTCGAAGTAAGCTGTATTTAATAAGAATTACTATGAAATAAAATTATTATTAACCTTATTTATGTCCATCAACGCCCTTTGTGGGGCTTATACATTTACACAGTAATTTATTATTATTCTTAATGTTATAAATAACGGACGTGTGTCTATATTAAAGTTAAATTGGGAACAATCGGTTAAATGAAACTGTAAAGTTGTTGTAACTGTCATTGACAAAACTATGGTTATGTCCTATCTGTGTTATCCCTTATTGTGGAAGGCATTTAACTAATTTTTTTTGTATTTTGTCTTACCGAGTGATTGTGTCTCCCTGTTGGATGACCGAATAAAATAACATAAAAATAATATAATATTTTAAAAATAAAAACAAAAATTACCAAAAAAGCATACCTACAACATAATTCAATAGAAGAAGTAATACATCAAAAGAAAAAATAAATTAGTAGTTACATTTAATTATTCTGAAAAGTAAGCACATTCAATTCACCGAAAAATTAAAACAACAAACGAAATTCAACTTGTTACCAATTATCATATTATTCGGATTTTTATATCATTCCGTTAGATAAATAAATAATTTCGCCATAGCTTTTTCCAAATATACTTTTACGTAAAACTTGTTCTTTAATGTACTTACTGCACTCGCACGCTATCTAGTAGGTACGCACAGATTGCACAGCGCCTAATTATTATAAGATAAAACAACTCGTTCTGAGAATTATTTGTTGTGTGACTGATTTTTTCTGGAATTATTAAGCCGGATGGTGTCATCAACACGTTGCCAATCAAAGATAGTAAAAATATTCTGAATCCAGTGTTTGTGGAGGTGAAGACGCAATTTTTAAATAACAACGTGTTTTTCCAATATTTTTGAATGGATCTGTGATATGGACATACAATCAAGAAGAGCCCATGTGGCACTAGCGGCGTGTTCTGCTAATCCTATAGAAAGCTAACAAAATAAACAGCTCAATTTCCATACAAGACATACGTCTATTTTCCACACTACAAATGCGCTAGTTGAAATACTTGGGACATGTCATACGACCGACACTGGTAGTATAAGAGAACTCATCTGCGCTACACTGGAGAAGAAGCTTCTGAAATATTGCTTTTGTTTTATGAAAAAAGCGCCTCGTCTTCTGATGAATATTTTCTCTAGTTTCCTATCCCTTTGCCCTATCCAGGCCCTATCACTTTGACAGTAGGCTGCTGTGCCCGGTGCATGTCTAGTATGCTACTGATCGCCGTATGCAGGGGCATAAGACCCCAAAGTTATGTTATGTTAAAGCCTTCGACAAGTTTCGATCTACTTGCGACTTATCGTTGAAACCTATACCAACATGTTTCATCGCTATCTTTCTCAGTCACGGCGATAAAATGACACTTCTCCTGAGTACGTTATCGTATTTGACAACACTTATATATAATATCTGATATTATGAATCTCATGTGTAGCAATTTACAAACAATGTACGTTCAATCCTTAAATAAATTAATATGATTTTTTATCTCCTTCTTCTTATTACCATAATCGAGACTCTCTGTCTTGCGCTACGTCGGTCACTTGGAGCCACTGATACTTCCAGGTAATTAATAGGTTGAAGGAGCTGAACTAATAATCAAGTCTTCGGTGATATCGAAATTAAAAGTCTCATATTTGATTATGACGCCATCAAGCCCTCAAGTACACAAGGAGGGCTTGCAGGAGTGGCAGTAAAGAAACCACAAGAACGGGCATCAGGATGAGTACAGAAAGAAATAGAAATCATAATGATCGGAAGAAATTAACTACTAGCTAGAGACAAGTCGACGTATTGAAATATATAAGATACAGAAATGACGAGACAGGACAAGGAAAAACAAAAAAGTAGGCTGAACAAGTATCAAAGATTTAAGGTTTATATTATAGTCGTTTGACATATTTAGATATTGAAACAACATATATTTTATACTATCTTATCTAGAGAACCGTACAACATACCTAGATTGGAAAGAGAGTCTATTGAAATATAAAAACATACAATCTTCAATAGAGAAGACAATTGCTAATTATCGAGTACCTATATGGCGACATGTTTTCACTGAACAATTATGTTGCTGTCATGCTCGCTCGCTGTGCCAGTGCGAGCGTAACAGCAACATAATTGTACGCGTGCGACAAGGATACGCAGCGTAAGGTCAATGTACGAAAATCTCTCGTTTCGGCGACCGCGCTTTATCATTCCATCTATAAAATACGAGTCAGTTCACATTGCATGGATAGCACATAACGAATCCTAGCGTAGAAGGAAGCAAGGTTCTTCCACGCAGTGCATACAATCTACGACCGCGCAACAAATAATAATTAGGAACTCTCCTGATGTTGCATTGATATGACCCCAGCGAAACGTCGTCGAGAATCGATTGTCAATACATCCAACACAACATATGCATCGTTTAAAATAGCCCTTTCTATACCTACATTAATTTGACAAGCATCATTCTATAGTCACTGGTTAGCTTAGTAATACTATTATTTATATATGAATGTGAATGAAATAATAAATTTTCCATTTTATCTCGCGGCTAGAGTCCAATCGTTTTTTCAGGTGATATCCTGAAAAATGTCTACTCAGATCTGATAATGGAATCTAAATAATAATCGTTACCACAGATATCGATTTAATTATTGGCGAACAGCAATCTAGATCTACGTGTATCATAAATTAATATACATAATAAAATTTGTGTGGGTAAGAGTCTTAATAAGGCACTGGAGAATAATGGAGCAACTGCGTATTATGTTTCATTTATTTTTTTATTGGAAAAATCAGCAGAATGTTGTTAACATTTCAATGTGTTCATACTGAATTAAATATTGTTTTAATGATGCGTTGGTACCTATGCTACTACTATAATAGGTATGAATGTTTTCCCCTTAAATCAAAACTTATATCATGAGCATTCTGCGAAAAGTGACCTATATAAGTTATATATATATATATACTGGTCATGAGGCCCACTTAATGAAGCTAAACACAACACAAAATATGGGCTTGAGATAATTACATACATGTAACGTGACCTCACCAAGAATTGAACCTTGAACCTTCAGTGACATGCCTATTGGACTGCGGGGGCAACATATATGAAATAAACACATTTTACTTTCTTTGACGACTAACTTCTGGCGCGCATGGATACGCGCGCATTTCGTCATATACTAAAATTTCACTTTAATAACTACTTCAAGGTTTCGCATTTCCGCTGCATGCTGCATGCGCAATTTCCGTTTCAATATTTTTTTTTACTATCACTAAAATACTACTACTACTAAACTATAAAATATTACTACTTAAATAAATAAAAAATTCTACTACTAAATACTAATTCAACTAACATTCTGTAATAAAAATTTTACCCTAAGTACGCCAAAAGTAATTAGTAACTTTAAAGCATTCTTGATAATGTCTATTTTTTCACGTCTCTGACTACACGTAACCCCTTAATGATAGTCAAACGCTTTCCAAAACACTAGCTGTAACCCGTTTTTAAAAAAAAAAAATTGAAAAAAAAATCGAATAATAAGAATCTATAAAAAAGTTACGGACGTTATACGAAGTTACGGGGACAGACAGACGGACAGCGAAATTATTGTAATTGGGATAAGTTAGAAGAAGTATTGAAAAAAATATGCAAGCAATGTTGTCGTATATCTGCATAACTAGTGATATTAGGACATTGTTGCTGGAACATTTTCGACTCATAATGTAAGTATTGTGGACTAGCTCTGTTATAATCTGCATAACAAGTATTTATTTACCACCAGGCTCAATTACTGAAACTATGCACAACACATAAACACCCAGGTTTGAGTAAGCCGCGTCTTCTTTTTTTCCGAATGGATTTCGTAAATAATTGCAAAATAAATCATATAGATAATTATTGACCAGACTTAAGCCATTTTTTGCCAAAATTTTGATAAAATTTCCTTGCGCGATTGTACGATTTCATGGAAAATAACGTTGGCCTAAGAATTTATTTCTTAGAATATGTATTTACTTAAATGATAAAAAAAAACACGTGTTGAACCCTGAGCCGCGAAAGCAGGAATTACAAGAAACAATAATTCAGGAATGTACAGAGAGTTTGAATATATTTTATAGTACATCCGTACATTGAACTCTGAAATAAATATGTTAACAAAATTAATGTGTGATGCTCGAGATGCATCGTTGAATTATTTCATAATTATTTCATAATTTATTATTACTTTTTAACGAAACACTAAAGCCCGAATATAGAGTCAATACTAAATAATTTAAAGGTTATTGTACGCTCTTAAAGCGTAATTTGCAGTACAAATTTACACTTTTAAGGCGTACTTTTTAACCTTTTAATCATTTAAGTATTATGTATTTTTTTGGGCCTAAGAGATACATACAACGATTCATTATTAATATCAAGTTCAATTCAGTAACCCTTTTATTTTGGGTTACAATCCTAGGATTGATCTGAACCAAGCACTCGATCTCTCTACTCCTCTCTATCACCTGCCAGTCTCTTCATCTCTTCTTCTTTACGTAATGTTTAATGGGTAACTTTGATTGTCTCTGCTTCCACAGTCGATTTCAAAATCACAAAAAGTGTAATGTTCTAATAATTTCCTTAACTTTTGCAATTTTTCTTAATAATTTTCCGAATAAATTAATATCATCATAAACTGTATGATGAGCATTGACGTATTATAATAGAGACACGTTATTCCCATACTAGCCGACTTTCATATGTAGCAAATATTTCATTGAAAGAGACAACAAATCACGGCACACTTATTTCACAAATGCTCTGCGTGTAGACAGAAAAATCAGGTAATTTGAAGTCACGGTGACTAAAATAAAAAGCTAATTCTTACAATAGTGTACGATACTCTGTTCCTTTTCCCCGGGACTGTTTTTCGGCGTAGCGTCGCGCCCGATCACAAAAGTTCCATTCGATAACGAATGCAAGTAAGGCAATTAATTACCTTCATTTTGAGTTGCCAAGATTTCACGCTTGTACCATTCATTATTCAACGCCATCTTTCAAGCGACGTCTGTCAACATTTTTTTTTTTTTTTAAAATAGAGATGCGAACACGGAATACGTGTCACATCAATATTCTTACTATTTTCAAACTAAGCTAAACGCTTGTACTGTGAAAATAGGACTAACTTGCTAGTCTGGAGTGAGATTCGAACCCGCAATCTTTGGATCATGAGGCGAGTGTCCTAACCACAGGACCAACAAGCTACTCGCATACATTTCAACTGAGACATTAATTGAATGGTATTTTTTGATAGCTTTTGAAAGTGGGCATGTTCGTATTTGTAAGCAAACATGAAGCGCTCTTTCACTAGGACAACGCACCAGCTCACCCGTCCGCAATGGTCGCAGTAAAACTGGTCGGATTACACTACGAATTGCTGCCTTATCCACCCTATTCTCCAAATTTGTTTTTTTTTGTTTCCAGACACGAAAAAATTACTTGGCTGAAAGCGATTCACATCGTACGTGGAAATGATCGCCGAAACAGCGGCTACTTTCGCTGAAATCGATACAAGTTAAAGCCATCCAAAATATTATTTATCTCGAAAAATAATATTTTTGGATGCCTTGAAAAAGTAGGAATACCGCTGGAATAAGTGTATCGAACTAAAAGGAGACTTTTATGAGAAATAAATCATAGGTTCTCTATGTCACAATGTCCGTCACTTATTACAGTATCCGTCAGTAACGTAAAAATGTTCATTACTAACGCCAAATAACCAAGACGCTAGATGACGCTGTTAAGCATACGTCAAAATGACGCCAACGGTGCTGGCGGTATCAGATGGCTTAGTTTACACACTAATACTATTACTACGATTTTCGTAATAATTATATTTGTTGTGAAATTATTTATTTTTTTGCGAAATGAAAGTTAAATTTAAAATTGGGATTTTGTGAAAAACAGAAGAAAATTTTGTAGAATTTCAGAAGTTAGAGATCATAGGTCATTTGGATATACAGAAATGGAGATTAAAGCATATTTTAATGCGTGTTAATGAAAAAATATATTTTTTTACATTTTGCTAGAACTTCTTAAGAAGCTGTGTTGGATAAAGCGCTTAAGTGATAGAATGGAGATTTACATTTTTTGTTTCTTTAATAAAACTCACAAATATTTTGGGCGTTCTTTTAATCCAGAAAAAACTATTCAAAAATTTTATAGTCACCTTTTCATATACCGACTATGTTTAAAAATAAAACAAATGGTTGACGTCAAATTCACTTAATAATTTCGGTTTATTCTATAATCGGTAATGACGAGACACGCCCTTTCTCAGTTTGAGTATCAGGAATACAACACTCGATACAAATAGAATTGGTAAGGCAGCAGCACTTGGAACATGGAAGAAGAACAGGAGTGGAAAGAATTGAAGAAGTGTAAAAGAAGATCGTAGAATAGGTGTTGGTTGGTGTGTTCTCAAAAGTGAATGCGGGTATATTGAAACTAGGAACTAAAAGTGGAACAGACAATTAATCAACTTTTACAATGCTATCGCAAAATTAATAATTTTTATATAAAGAATGCAAAGGATGACAATATAAAGGAGTTTTCTTATAAAACGTTTATATTATAAGTATGATAAATGTAAAGTATAAAATTATATTTGAAATATGGCACACATGGCCATTTGGCCGATAGCTCTCACTCACTTAAGCCTCTTCTCGAATAGAAAATGATCAAATGGAAATCAATTATCCTCTTCTCCTTATACCATTCAATCATGTTGGGTACCATCCCTTGTATTTTTAGGGAAGAGCTTTTCAGTACATTGGTCAAACCATCGCCTCTTCAGCCATGATGTTCTCTTTCAGAATCGAGGTTCTCGTTCAGAACCTCGATTTCTAGCATTTTTCTGTATCAAGAGATGTAATATTATTATTGTTTCTCTGAATATTTCATCACAAGTCCGAAATTTGAATTTTTTATATTTTAAAACAACTCTTACTCATTATTTGTCCGAACCATATCATCATTAAGAATGTTCTTAGGTTTTCACGGCCACTCAGAATCTTCAAGTTTGTGTTAACTGGGGTATTATGCCGTGTTGTTACGACCTTTCGGGCCGACGTTTCGGATCCCATTGCAGGGTCCATCATCAGGGCTGATGTGTTGTCTTGAATGTTGGTGTTGTGGTTAAGTATCGGCTTGCAATACCGTGCCGAAGT
>JADDOH010019856.1:0-11605 GCA_016648135.1 Agrypnia vestita | reverse complement strand
TTTGGTCACAATCTTCAAATACGTGAGAAACGAATAACGCAAATTTTCTCACATGGACCAGCAAATTTCATACTTGGACGGCAAAAAATGTTGAATTTTCTTATTGCATTGCCAGCAGTGGACAGTGTTTTATGCACACTGTTAAAATTATGTTTAAATTTTTTCGCGTATGGTCACAATCTTCAAATACGTCAGAAACACATGACGCAAATTTTCTCACTTGGACCAGCAAATTTCTTACTTGGACCGCAAAAAATGTTGAATTTTTTTTATCGCATTGCCAGCAATGGACCGTGCGGTATGCACACTGTTAAAATGACTTGATAATTGTCTTCGCGACTTTCTCACAATGTTCTCAAATTACGTGAGAAACACATAACGCAAATTTTCTCACTTGGACCAGCAAATGTCTTACTTGGATCGCAAAAAATGTTGAATTTTTTTATTGCATTGCCAGCAATCGACCATGCTGTATGCACACTGAAACACTGATGATTAAATTTCTTCGCGTTTGGTCACAATCTTCAAATACGTGAGAAACACATGACGCAAATTTTCTCACTTGGACCACCAAATTTCTTACTAGGACCGAAAAATGTTGAATTTTTTTTTCGCATTGCCAGCAAATTTTCTCAGTTGGACCAGCAAATGTCTTACTTGGACCGCGAAAAATGTTGAATTTTTTAATCGCACTGCCAGCAATCGACCATGCTGTATGCACACTGAAAAACTGATGGTTAAATATCATCGCGTTTGTTCACAATTTTCAAATATGTGTGAAACACATAACGTAAATTTTATTACTTGGACCAGCAAATTTCTTACTTGGACCGCAAAAAATGTTGAATTTTTTTATCGCATTGACAGCAATGGACCGTGCGGTATGCACACTGTTAAAATGACGTTAAAATTTTTTCGCGTTTGATCACAATCTTCAAATATGTGTGAAACACATATGTTAAATTTTCTTACTTGGACTACCAAATTTCTTACGACGACCGCAAAAAATGTTGAATTTTTTTTATCGCATTGCCAGCAATGGACCGTGCGGTATGCACACTGTTAAAATGACTTTATAATTTCTTCGCGATTTTCTCACAATGTTCAAATACGTGAGAAACACATAACGCAAATTTTCTCACTTGGACCAGCAAATGTCTTACTTGGATCGCAAAAAATGTTGAATTTTTTTATTGCATTGCCAGCAATCGACCATGCTGTATGCACACTGAAACACTGATGATTAAATTTCTTCGCGTTTGGTCACAATCTTCAAATACGTGAGAAACACATGACGCAAATTTTCTCACTTGGACCACCAAATTTCTTACTAGGACCGAAAAATGTTGAATTTTTTTTTCGCATTGCCAGCAAATTTTCTCAGTTGGACCAGCAAATGTCTTACTTGGACCGCGAAAAATGTTGAATTTTTTTATCGCACTGCCAGCAATCGACCATGCTGTATGCACACTGAAAAACTGATGGTTAAAGTTCATCGCGTTTGTTCACAATTTTCAAATATGTGTGAAACACATAACGTAAATTTTATTACTTGGACCAGCAAATTTCTTACTTGGACCGCAAAAAATGTTGAATTTTTTTATCGCATTGACAGCAATGGACCGTGCGGTATGCACACTGTTAAAATGACGTTTAAATTTCTTCGCGTTTGGTCATAATCTTCAAATACGTGAGAAACACATAACGTAAATTTTCTTACTTGGACCACCAAATTTCTTACGACGACCGCAAAAAATGTTGAATTTTTTTTATTGCATTGACAGCAATGGACCGTGCGGTAAGCACACTGTTAAAATGACGTTATTATTTCTACGCGAATTTCTCACAATGTTCAAATACGTGAGATACACATAACGCAAATTTTCTCACTTGGACCAGCAAATTTCTTACTTGGACCGCAAAAAATGTTGAATTTTTTTTATCGCATTGCCAGCAATGGACCGTGCGGTATGCACACTGTTTTAAGGACGGTTAAATTTCATCGCGTTTGGTCTCAATTTTCAATTATGTGTGAAACACATAACGCAAATTTTCTCACTTGGACCAGCAAATGTCTTACTTGGACCGCAAAAAATGTTGAATTTTTTTTATCGCATTGCCAGCAATGGACCGTGCGGTATGCACACTGTTAAAATGACGTTAAAATTTTTTCACGTTTGGTCACAATCTTCAAATACGTGAGAAACACATAACGCAAATTTTCTCACTTGGACGAGCAAATTTCTTATTAGGACCGCAAAAAATGTTGAATTTTTTTATTGCATTACCAGTAATGGACAGTACGGTATGCACACTGTTTTAAAGACTGTTAAATTTCATCGCGTTTGGCCTCAATTTTCAAATATGTGTGAAACACATAACGCAAATTTTCTCACTTGGACCAGCAAATTTCTTACTTGGACCGCAAAAAATGTTAAATTTTTTTTCGCATTGCCAGAAGTGGACAGTGTTTTATGCACACTGTTAAAATGATGTTTAAATTTCTTCGCGTTTGGTCACAATCTTCAAATACGTGAGAAACACATGACGCAAATTTTCTCACTTGGACCAGCAAATTTCTTACTTGGACCGCAAAAAATGTTGAATTTTTTAATCGCATTGCCAGCAATCGACCATGCAGTATGCACACTGAAAAACTGATGGTTAAATTTCATCGCGTTTGTTCACAATCTTCAAATATGTGTGAAACACATAACGTAAATTTTCTTACTTGGACCAGCAAATTTCTTACTAGGACCGCAAAAAATGTTGAATTTTTTTTATCGCATTGACAGCAATGGACCGTGCGGTCTGCACACTGTTAAAATGATGTTTAAATTTCTTCGCGTTTGGTCACAATCTTCAAATACGTGAGAAACACATAACGAAAATTTTCTCACTTGGACCAGCAAATTTCATACTTGGACCGCAGAAATGTTGAATTTTCTTTATCGCGTTGCCAGCAATGGACCGTGCGGTATACTAAACTGTTAAAATGACGTTTAAATTTCTTCGCATTTGGTCACAATCTTCAAATACGTGAGAAACGAATAACGCAAATTTTCTCACATGGACCAGCAAATTTCATACTTGGACGGCAAAAAATGTTGAATTTTTTTATTGCATTGCCAGCAATCGACCATGCTGTATGCACACTGAAACACTGATGGTTAAATTTCTTCGCGTTTGGTCACAATCTTCAAATAGGTGAGAAACACATGACGCAAATTTTCTCACTTGGACCAGCAAATTTCTTACTTGGACCGCAAAAAATGTTGAATTCTTTTTATCGCATTGCCAGCAATGGACCGTGCGGTATGCACACTGTTAAAATGACTTTATAATTTCTTCGCGATTTTCTCACAATCTTCAAATACGTGAGAAACACATGACGCAAATTTTCTCACTTGGACCACCAAATTTCTTACTAGGACCGAAAAATGTTGAATTTTTTTTCGCATTGCCAGCAAATTTTCTCAGTTGGACCAGCAAATGTCTTACTTGGACCGCGAAAAATGTTGAATTTTTTTATCGCACTGCCAGCAATCGATCATGCTGTATGCACACTGAAAAACTGATGGTTAAATATCATCGCGTTTGTTCACAATTTTCAAATATGTGTGAAACACATAACGTAAATTTTATTACTTGGACCAGCAAATTTCTTACTTGGACCGCAAAAGATGTTGAATTTTTTTATCGCATTGACAGCAATGGACCGTGCGGTATGCACACTGTTAAAATGACGTTAAAATTTTTTCGCGTTTGATCACAATCTTCAAATATGTGTGAAACACAAAACGCAAATTTTCTTACTTAGACCAGCAAATTTCTTACTAGGACCGCAAAAAATGTTGAATTTTTTTATCGCATTGCCAGCAAATTTTCTCACTTGGATCAGCAAATTTCTTAAATGGACCGCAAAAAATGTTGAATTTTTTTTATCACATTGACAGCAATGGACCGTGCGGTATACACACTGTAAATATGACGTTTAAATTTCTTCGCGTTTGGTCACAATCTTCAAATATGTGTGAAACACATAACGTAAATTTTCTTAATTGAACCAGCAAAATTCGTACTCGGACCGCAAAAAATGTTGAATTTTTTTATCGCATTGCCAGCAAGCGACCATGCTGTATGCACACTGAAAAACTGACGGTAAAATTTCATCGCATTTGGTCACAATCTTCAAATATGTGTGAAACACATAACGCAAATTTTCTTACTTGGACCAGCAAATTTCTTACTAGGACCGCAAAAAATGTTGAATTTTTTTATGGAAATGCCAGCAAATTTCCTCACTTGGACCAGCAAATGTCTTACTTGGACCGCAAAAAATGTTGAATTTTCTTTATCGCATTGCCAGCAATGGACCGTGCGGTATACTAAACTGTTAAATTTCTTCGCATTTGGTCACAATCTTCAAATACGTGAGAAACACATAACGCAAATTTTCTCATTGGACAGCAATTTCCTTCCTTGGACCAGGCAAAAAAATGTTGAAATTTGTTTATAGCATTGCCAGCATGGACCGTGCGGTATGACACTGGTAAAATGAAGTTTAAATTTTTTCGCGTTTGCGTCTAATCGTCAAATACGTGAGAAACCGCGAAACGCAAATTTTCTCACTTGGACCAGCAAATTTCTTACTTGGACCGCAAAAAATGTTGAATTTTCTTTATCGCATTGCCAGCAATGGACCGTGCGGTATACTAAACTGTTAAAATGACGTTTAAATTTCTTCGCATTTGGTCACAATCTTCAAATGCGTGAGAAACACATAACGCAAATTTTCTCACATGGACCAGCAAATTTCAGACTTGGACCGCAAAAAATGTAATTTTTTTTATAGCATTGCCAGCAATGGACCGTGCGGTATGCACACTGTTAAAATGACGTTAAAATTTCTTCGCGTTTGGTCATAATCTTCAAATACGTGAGAAACACATAACGAAAATTTTCTCAATTGGACCAGCAAATTTCATACTTGGACCGCAAAAAATGTTGAATTTTCTTTATCGCATTGCCAGCAATGGACCGTGCGGTATACTAAACTGTTAAAATGACGTTTAAATTTCTTCGCATTTGGTCACAATCTTCAAATGCGTGAGAAACACATAACGCAAATTTTCTCACATGGACCAGCAAATTTCATACTTGGACCGCAAAAAATGTTAAATTTTTTTATTGCATTGCCAGCAATCGACCATGCTGTATGCACACTGAAAATCTGATATTTAAATTTCTTCGCGTTTGGTCACAATCTTCAAATACGTGAGAAACACATGACGCAAATTTTCTCACTTGGACCAGCAAATTTCTTACTTGGACCGCAAAAAATGTTGAATTTTTTTTATCGCATTGCCAGCAATGGACGGTGCGGTATGCACACTGTTAAAATGACGTTAAAATTTTTTCGCGTTTGATCACAATCTTCAAATACGTGAGAAACACATAACGCAAATTTTCTCACTTGGACCAGCAAATTTCTTACTTGGACCGCAAAAAATGGTGAATTTTTTTTATCGCATTGCTAGCAATGGACCGTGCGGTATGCACACTGTTAAAATGACGTTTAAATTTCTTCGCGTTTGGTCATAATCTTCAAATACGTGAGAAACACGTAACGCAAATTTTCTCATTTGGACGAGCAAATTTCTTATTAGGACCCCAAAAAATGTTGAATTTTTTTATTGCATTGCCAGTAATGGACAGTGCGGTATGCACACTGTTTTAAGGACAGTTAAATTTCATCGCGTTTGCTCTCAATTTTCAAATATGTGTGAAACACATAACGCAAATTTTCTCACTTGGACCAGCAAATTTCTTACTTGGACCGCAAAAAATGTTGACTTTTTTATCGCATTGCCAGCAGTGGACAGTGTTTTATGCACACTGTTAAAATGATGTTTAAATTTCATCGCGTTTGGTCACAATCTTCAAATACGTGAGAAACACATGACGCAAATTTTCTCACTTGGACCAGCAAATTTCTTACTTGGACCGCAAAAAATGTTGAATTTTTTTTATCGCATTGCCAGCAATGGACCGTGCGGTATGCACACTGTTAAAATGATGTTTAAATTTCATCGCGTTTGGTCACAATCTTCAAATACGTGAGAAACACATGACGCAAATTTTCTCACTTGGACCAGCAAATTTCTTACTTGGACCGCAAAAAATGTTGAATTTTTTTATCGCAATGCAAGTAAATTTTATCACTTGGACAAGCAAATGTTGAATTTTTTTATGGCATTGCCAGCAATCGACCATTCTGTATACACACTGAAAAACTGACGGTTAAATTACATCGCGTTTGTTAACAATCTTCAAATATGTGTAAAACACATATCGTAAATTTTCTCACTTGGACCAGCAAATTTCTTACTTGGACCGCAAAAAATGTTAAGTTTTTTTTTATCGCATTGCCAGAAAATGACCGTGCGGTATGCACACTGTGAAAACGACGTTTAAATTTCTTCGCGTTTGGTCACAATATTCAAATACGTGAAAAACACACAACGCAAATTTTCTCACTTGGACCAGCAAATTTCTTACTTGGACCGCAAAAAATGTTGATTTTTTTTATCGCATTGCCAGCAATCGACCATGCTATATGGACACTGAAAAACTGATGGTTAAATTTCATCGCGTTTGTTCACAATCTTCCAATATGTGTGAAACACATAACGTAAATTTTCTTACTTGGACCAGAATTTCTTACTAGGACCGCAAAAAATGTTGAATATTTTTAAGGCATTGCCAGCAAGCGACCATGCTGTATACACACTGAAAAACTGATGGTTAAATTTCACCGCGTTTGTTCACAATCTTCAAATATGTGTGAAACACATAACGTAAATTTTCTTACTTGGAACACCAAATTTCTTACTAGGACCGCAAAAAATGTTGAATTTTTTTATCGCATTGCCAGCAAATTTTCTCACTTGGACCAGCGAATTTCGTACTTGGACCGCAAAAAATGTTGAATTTTTTATATCGCATTGCCAGCAATGGACCGTGCGGTATGCACACTGTTAAAATGACGTTTAAATTTCTTCACGTTTGGTCACAATCTTCAAATACGTGAGAAACACATAACGCAAATTTTCTCACTTGGACCAGCAAATTTCTTAATTGGACCGCAAAAAATGTTGAATTTTTTATCGCATTGCCAGCAAGCGACCATGCTGTATGCACACTGAAAAACTGACGGTAAAATTTCATCGCATTTGGTCACAATCTTCAAATATGTGTGAAACACATAACGCAAATTTTCTTACTTGGACCAGCAAATTTCTTACTAGGACCGCAAAAAATGTTGAATTTTTTTATGGCAATGTCAGCAAATTTCCTCACTTGCACCAGCAAATGTCCTACTTGGACCGCAAAAAATGTTGAATTTCTTTATTGCATCGCCAGCAATCGACCATGCTGTATGCACACTGAAAAACTGATGGTTAAATTTCATCGCGTTTGTTCACAATCTTCAAATATGTGTGAAACACATAACGCAAATTTTCTTACTTGGACCACCAAATATTTCTTACTAGGACCGAAAAATGTTGAATTTTTTTATCGCATTGCCAGCAAATTTTCTCAGTTGGACCAGCAAATTTCTTAATTGGACAGCAAGAAATGTAGAATTTTTTTATTGCATTGCCAGTAATGGACAGTGCGGTATGCACACTGTTTTAAGGACGGTTAAATTTCATCGCGTTTGGTCTCAATTTTCAAATATGTGTGAAACACATAACGCAAATTTTCTCACTTGGACCAGCAAATTTCTTACTTGGACCGCAAAAAATGTTGACTTTTTTATCGCATTGCCAGCAGTGGACAGTGTTTTATGCACACTGTTAAAATGATGTTTAAATTTCATCGCGTTTGGTCACAATATTCAAATACCTGAAAAACACACAACGCAAATTTTCTCACTTGGACCAGCAAATTTCTTACTTGGACCAGCAAATTTCTTACTAGGACCGCAAAAAATGTTTAATTTTTTTATCGCAATGCCAGCAAATTTTCTCACGTTGACCTGCAAATGTCTTACTTGGACCGCAAAAAATGTTGATTTTTTTTATCGCATTGCCAGCAATCGACCATGCTTTATGGACACTGAAAAACTGATGGTTAAATTTCATCGCGTTTGTTTACAATCTTCAAATATGTGTGAAACACATAACGTAAATTTTCTTACTTGGACCAGAATTTCTTACTAGGACCGCAAAAAATGTTGAATTTTTTTATCGCATTGCCAGCAAGCGACCATGCTGTATACACACTGAAAAACTGATGGTTAAATTTCACCGCGTTTGTTCACAATCTTCAAATATGTGTGAAACACATAACGTAAATTTTCTTACTTGGACCAGAATTTCTTACTAGGACCGCAAAAAATGTTGAATTTTTTTATCGCATTGCCAGCAAGCGACCATGCTGTATACACACTGAAAAACTGATGGTTAAATTTCACCGCGTTTGTTCACAATCTTCAAATATGTGTGAAACACATAACGTAAATTTTCTTACTTGGACCAGCAAATTTCTTACTTGGACCGCAAAAAATGTTGAATTTTTTTTATCGCATTGCCAGCAATGGACCGTGCGGTATGCACACTGTTAAAATGACGTTTAAATTTCTTCGCGTTTGGTCATAATCTTCAAATACGTGAGAAACACGTAACGCAAATTTTCTCACTTGGACGAGCAAATTTCTTATTAGGACCGCAAAAAATGTTGAATTTTTTTATTGCATTGCCAGTAATGGACAGTGCGGTATGCACACTGTTTTAAGGACGGTTAGATTTCATCGCGTTTGTTCTCAATTTTCAAATATGTGTGAAACACATAACGCAAATTTTCTCACTTGGACCAGCAAATTTCTTACTTGGACCGCAAAAAATGTTGACTTTTTTATCGCATTGCCAGCAGTGGACAGTGTTTTATGCACACTGTTAAAATGATGTTTAAATTTCTTCGCGTTTGGTCACAATCTTCAAATACGTGAGAAACACATGACGCAAATTTTCTCACTTGGACCAGCAAATTTCTTACTTGGACCGCAAAAAATGTTGAATTTTTTTTATCGCATTGCCAGCAATGGACCGTGCGGTATGCACACTGTTAAAATGATGTTTAAATTTCATCGCGTTTGGTCACAATCTTCAAATACGTGAGAAACACATGACGCAAATTTTATCACTTGGACCAGCAAATGTTGAATTTTTTTATGGCATTGCCAGCAATCGACCATTCTGTATACACACTGAAAAACTGACGGTTAAATTTCATCGCGTTTGTTAACAATCTTCAAATATGTGTAAAACACATATCGTAAATTTTCTCACTTGGACCAGCAAATTTCTTACTTGGACCGCAAAAAATGTTAAGTTTTTTTTTATCGCATTGCCAGCAAATGACCGTGCGGTATGCACACTGTGAAAACGACGTTTAAATTTCTTCGCGTTTGGTCACAATATTCAAATACGTGAAAAACACACAACGCAAATTTTCTCACTTGGACCAGCAAATTTCTTACTAGGACCGCAAAAAATGTTGATTTTTTTTATCGCATTGCCAGCAATCGACCATGCTATATGGACACTAAAAAACTGATGGTTAAATTTCATCGCGTTTGTTCACAATCTTCCAATATGTGTGAAACACATAACGTAAATTTTCTTACTTGGACCAGAATTTCTTACTAGGACCGCAAAAAATGTTGAATTTTTTTATCGCATTGCCAGCAAGCGACCATGCTGTATACACACTGAAAAACTGATGGTTAAATTTCACCGCGTTTGTTCACAATCTTCAAATATGTGTGAAACACATAACGTAAATTTTCTTACTTGGACCACCAAATTTCTTACTAGGACCGCAAAAAATGTTGAATTTTTTTATCGCATTGCCAGCAAATTTTCTCACTTGGACCAGCGAATTTCGTACTTGGACCGCAAAAAATGTTGAATTTTTTATATCGCATTGCCAGCAATGGACCGTGCGGTATGCACACTGTTAAAATGACGTTTAAATTTCTTCACGTTTGGTCACAATCTTCAAATACGTGAGAAACACATAACGCAAATTTTCTCACTTGGACCAGCAAATTTCTTAATTGGACCGCAAAAAATGTTGAATTTTTTATCGCATTGCCAGCAAGCGACCATGCTGTATGCACACTGAAAAACTGACGGTAAAATTTCATCGCATTTGGTCACAATCTTCAAATATGTGTGAAACACATAACGCAAATTTTCTTACTTGGACCAGCAAATTTCTTACTAGGACCGCAAAAAATGTTGAATTTTTTTATGGCAATGTCAGCAAATTTCCTCACTTGGACCAGCAAATGTCTTACTTGGACCGCAAAAAATGTTGAATTTCTTTATTGCATCGCCAGCAATCGACCATGCTGTATGCACACTGAAAAACTGATGGTTAAATTTCATCGCGTTTGTTCACAATCTTCAAATATGTGTGAAATACATAACGCAAATTTTCTTACTTGGACCACCAAATATTTCTTACTAGGACCGAAAAATGTTGAATTTTTTTATCGCATTGCCAGCAAATTTTCTCAGTTGGACCAGCAAATTTCTTAATTGGACAGCAAGAAATGTTGAATTTTTTTATTGCATTGCCAGTAATGGACAGTGCGGTATGCACACTGTTTTAAGGACGGTTAAATTTCATCGCGTTTGGTCTCAATTTTCAAATATGTGTGAAACACATAACGCAAATTTTCTCACTTGGACCAGCAAATTTCTTACTTGGACCGCAAAAAATGTTGACTTTTTTATCGCATTGCCAGCAGTGGACAGTGTTTTATGCACACTGTTAAAATGATGTTTAAATTTCATCGCGTTTGGTCACAATATTCAAATACCTGAAAAACACACAACGCAAATTTTCTCACTTGGACCAGCAAATTTCTTACTTGGACCAGCAAATTTCTTACTAGGACCGCAAAAAATGTTTAATTTTTTTATCGCAATGCCAGCAAATTTTCTCACGTTGACCTGCAAATGTCTTACTTGGACCGCAAAAAATGTTGATTTTTTTTATCGCATTGCCAGCAATCGACCATGCTATATGGACACTGAAAAACTGATGGTTAAATTTCATCGCGTTTGTTCACAATCTTCAAATATGTGTGAAACACATAACGTAAATTTTCTTAATTGGACCAGCAAATTTCTTACTAGGACCGCAAAAAGTGTTGAATTTTTTTATCGCATTGCCAGCAATCGACCATGTTGTATGCACACTGAATAACTGATGGTTTAATTTCATCGCGTTTGTTCACAATCTTCAAATATGTGTGAAACACATAACGTAAATTTTCTTACTTGGACCACCAAATTTCTTACTAGGACCGCAAAAAATGTTGAATTTTTTTATCGCATTGCCAGCAAATTTTCTCACTTGGACCAGCAAATTTCGTACTTGGACCGCAAAAAATGTTGAATTTTTTATATCGCATTGCCAGCAATGGACCGTGCGGTATGCACACTGTTAAAATGAGGTTTAAATTTCTTCACGTTTGGTCACAATCTTCAAATACGTGAGAAACACATAACGCAAATTTTCTCAC
>JADDOH010019855.1:0-31557 GCA_016648135.1 Agrypnia vestita | reverse complement strand
GAATATCAGAGATATATTCGCTCATTACTTTGTTAACGACGGCCGTGTTCCATGGCAAGACACATAAATATCATTCTGTCAGTTCATTTTTGGTGAATAAATACCTACTTCTCTAAAATATTCTTTTTTTCCACCATTTCCAAATATCTCCACCAACTCCTGCCAAGCTTGGTTCTTGGCAAATTTGAGTAATCCTCACACTATTACAGGTCTTTTCTACCATATTACAGGTCTTTTCTCCACTTCATCAATATAAAATTCAGTGTCAAAGCGATCCATAACCATAGAAAAGAGAATATAATCCACGCGTGCTCCTGTTGTGACATGGAACCGTGCGGTGCCCGCATCGCGACTGAATGCTCTCGTAAGGCCCCATAGTAATAGGATCGTGTGGGCGCCGTGCGGATCTATTTTCTAGCGGTTGGGTTGCGGGCACCGCGGCGGTTGACTAACCGCATGGTTGTGTCTGAACGATCACATACAAACCTAGGTAAATGAGACCCGCACGGATCTCATGCGATTCTGAAACGGCACGGTTCCCGCTGTGTCTGAACAAGCGCTTAGTGGCGTGCTCAAAAATCACGCGTTTTGTTAATTAATGGGCCAAGTGTTTTGTCTATACATTTTACATAATATCGTAGTGCTGTGGCGCAATATCCGCCTGCAATATTATTTTCTCGCGTTCAGCACAGCCTTCAATCTCCAGTTGCAATCTTTTTTGAAAGTCAAATGGTAGTTAAGATTGTACGGGTCAATTGCAGTCTGGATGCCAATATATTTTAGTTTCTACAATACAACGCTGTGATTTGAATCAAGGAATGAAATAACAGTAGGTATTATTTGAATGAAAAATATAGCTAAGATATCACCTATTGACTAATTTTTGATATTTTCTTGGTTATATATTGAATAACATAACGATTCGTTGCCCTCTGTGAGTTCGCTTCTGCGACTCTGGATCCGCGCTCCGTCGGTAACTGCACGCTCCATTCGACGACAGATGTCGCGTCCTGCCCATCGCAATACGAAGAGACTAAAACCCACAACGTTCCAGCAGCGATGTGAAAATTAATTGGGACAAAACTTTTTCAAAGTATGAGTCATTCGGTTGGATTCTAAGTTTTTACTGTAGCCCTATTATAATATTTCAAAGAATTCTTGCTCGCAATAATGTTAGATAATTTTAGCATTATTTACTAGTGTAGGTACCTACGTAGGGGAGTTGTGCTTAAGATGACATACTTTTTATGACTTTTAAGACAAATATTTGAAATAATTAAAGTCATGTGAGATTAGCATCTTTCGTATATTCTTAAATGTATCATAATCAACGAAATAATTAAATTTTTAGAACAATGGACGTGACATAAAATTTAAGAAATAACATAAATTGCACTTGGGTCGACGTGTGTAAGACGACATATCTATAGGTAAAATGACATAGTATGTCATCGTAGACTTTAAATGTATGTCATTTTATACACAATTAATCTTACGAGCATAGTTCGCATATAAAATTTTTCTTTCTTGCAGGTACGCCTGCGCATAGTGCATTACACCAGTTGGAACACAGTTGGCACTTCAGCCAATGTGCAGTAAATGCAATGAACTATATGAAAAGGTAAGATGACATAATATGCAATCTTAAACCTATGTCATCTTACCCAATAGATAATGCAGACTTTATTTTAATTGTTGTGATAAAAACTTTGAAGTTAGAAAGCGTTTTTATCAATATTTGTGTCATATAATAGTTCTAATTACATTCCAAATTAATTTTGAAAGAAGCTCCTTACCTTGCGAATATTTTCACCACCAAAAAAAAAACCGTAAGCAAAATTTTTAATCACATCAAAATCACAAAAATACGCACAACTTTGCAATCTGTGTTCGCTCTCCGCCATACAGAATGTCAACATCAGCGACATCTAAAGGCACTCTCTAGAGCGTTATTGGTTCACTTTTAGCGCGTGTATTTAAATCAATATTGTTGGTGTGTCATCTTATCTGACTATGTCATCTTAAGCACAACTCCCCTACCATTAAGTCAATTTATGTATTATTTCCGTTAAACTTATTATCTGCATTGATGATGGGTATCAGCACGCAAAAGCGAGTCTTGGTATTGCGTAACCATATTTCAATGACCGTTCGAGACACGGCCGATGCAGTTAGAATTGGAAAATCCAGCGCCTCCAGAATAATCAACGTGACGAAGGAATCTGGATCTACCTCACAGGACATTTTGAAAACACTTGAAGATACCTAACTTCCTCTTCCAGAAATTTAGCTTGCTTTCTTCTGTAACAATTTACTATGGTGTTTCGATTCGCTATGTTTTATGAACGGTAATTTTGGACTGAACGAATAGAATTTTTGTTTTTAAATATTTCAAATATTTAAAAACAATATAAAGTTATTAACATTCGATCATTTGCACGCTACTTTATACAAATATTACTTAGCTTACCCGCGGGCCTCGTAGATTTTTAATAACTATTAGTCATATTTTATTAATTTTTGTATTAACCTTATTATAAAGATAAGATATATATCGCCATGGCCTTTTTCATAGAACTTTTTGAGTTCTACAACTTCTCTGTAGAAATTATTTAAATATCTCTTACCGTTAAGGCAGCGTTCGTAAAAAACGCATCGCTCGATCATTCTTTCGTCAACTTTAGTTGTAAAATAGGTCACCATGAAAACTCTTTTATTTTAACGGGATGTAATATATTATATAGCCTACGTCCACCCTGAAAGTCCATTATAAATATTGGTGAAAGAATTTTTAAAATTGGATGAGTAGTTTCGGAGATTACCTCCTAATTCAAACCTACAAACTTTACCTCTTTATATCTATCGCTCTTTTTTACGTTTTTTTTTTGACAAATGTTACCCGGAAGCATTTTCGTGACACGTATTACCCGGAAGCCTCCGAAAAATCATGTTCTACGTTAAAAAGCCGTCGTACGAAGGACGATGAGGTAGCATTACCTGCAACGTAATGTTCGCTGCACGTATGATCATGCTCCGTTACACTTAAATATATTATTTGAAAATCTAACGATCCGCATTCTTGTTATTTGGATCATGACTTGTGGCGCGGACAGGATTAGCCTACAATGCGAATAGAGCATAAACACCATTCGTCATGAGCCATTTTACTCAATATATCATGTTTATAAATTAGCGAAAACGTTACTTTTGACGAGCAACAACACACTATCAAATGTAATCAACGTTTTGTTCCAATTTAATTAAAAATGTATTGCGCAAAAAACGGAATTAAATTCGTAACAGTTTAGACAGGCGGGCAAACGGAAGAAAATTTGACAAGATAGAAACCCACCAGGTCCATCAGCGGCGTGCAGCAGGCATTCTCAGCAGGAGTTTCTCCAGGGTATGCTTGGCTACAATAGTTTAGAGACTAGTCTAGGAATGTGTATTTGATTACACATTTTTATCGATTGTTGCGCGGTATGATCGATAATCCTGAAATTATGCAGAGCATTGGTTTGTATGTTCCTGATAATTACACTAGACATCGTCAGCATAGATTGTTTCACATTCCAATATACAGGACCAACCTGCCGATGGTTATGCCTGTTGGAAGAGCCACAGCTATGCTGAACAAAATCGCTTTGGGTATTGATATATTCCATGTGTCTGAGGGGGTTTTCCGAAGCGGGATTCTCCTAAACCTTTGACCAGATTTTATGTTATTTTTAATTTATTAAATATTTTTATTTTTGATATATACTTCCTAATATGTATGCCTTAAACATTTTGTTTGTCATGTACATATTATCATTAAATAAATTGAAATTGAAAATTGAAAAATTGAAATTCACACTGTTTGTTGCTACCAAGCACCCGATCTCTACACTCCTCTCTGTCACCTGCCAGCCTCTTCATTTCTTGGTAGGTGCTACAGCGCACATCTCCGATAACCTGGTCTATGTGGCTTAATCTCGGGCGGCCTCTGCGATTATTGCCTTCAATATTTCTTGCAGGCCCGGATGCCTTATGTTATGGCCTATCCAATTGGCTCGTTGTTGGACGATACTGTTCGGGAAGCGCCTTTTTTCACCCACCCTGCTCAACATCTCTTCGCCATGCGCCTGTAGCGCCACATCTCGAAGGTCGCTGGCCTCCCGGACACGCTCTGGCCTACGGTCCATGTTTCGCTGCCACGCAAAAGCGCGTTCCAAACGAGAGATTTAACCAAATTCTTTTACATCAATGTTACGAGATCTTGGATTTTTTGTTGAAAGCGACTCTTGCTTGTTGGATTCTGCTTATGATGTCTGCCATGTTGGGAAATTCTGCTGCCTAATATGTGAATTCGTTCACTTGTTTGATAGTGACGCCTAGGATTGCCAACTTTTTTTACAAGAAATAAAGTACATTTAGTTCTGAGAAGAATATTAAACAGCATTTTAGAAAAATGACCAGTATTTTATTTATTTAATGTTTTACATATTTTTTATAGCTTCTCGCACAACTTATTAATTTACACTCTTTTTTAAAAACTTCATTTTAACTAAAATTAAAATAAATGAGGAGCTCATTTTTTATTAAATTAATAGTTGCTCTATTTCTATCCTCCCGCCACTTTGCATTCATTACTGAATTATTTTTTTCCGTAAATGCTGAGGTGGCGGGAACAGAAAGTAGATATGAGACAATTTTAGTAATATTTTTAAATTCTTCTGAGGTGTTTACTAATAAATGGCTCCACTTTTGGCCAGTACTCATTTCAAGAAAATCTTTGTCTTCTGATTCCTTCTGAAACTCCATTATTGTTAAAAAATTTAAACTTATAGTTTAGCATTTTGATGCTGAAAACAGTATTTTGTATACTTTATTTTTGTTCAACAGTAAAAGGTATAATGTAGTGAAAAACAGTATGATACTGTTTTTAACAGTATAGTCGGCAACCCTAGTGACGCCACTCAAAACAATATTTGTAGACACCTCTTCTCTTTCAACAACCATGCACCTGCTTTATTTTGCTGCTGTAGTTAGTTGCCAAAACATTTTCCATCTTTCTTAGGGTCTTGTTCAGTTCTTGTTCCGACCCGCAAGCAGAGCAAAATCGTCGGCATATCTAATCATGTCAATTTTTTGTCCTTGTCCAATCTCTCATTTCTTCTGTTACTGGCTGTAAATATACAGGGTTATTTTTAAAACACTAATAACCTCGCAGGACTGTATTCCTGCCTTGATTATGAGTCGAAAATGTTCAAGTTATTATGACCTAATATCAATAGTTAAGGAGATATGCGACATCAAAGTTTGCATTTTTTTTTTCAATATTTCTGACGTATTTTTTTTTGTAAAACGCTGGACTATCATTACAGTAACTTATAACGATTACGAAAACTTCATTTGTTTCAATAAAAGTTAAATAAAATGGTAAAAACTCTGAAAAATTTCCAATTGGAATTCGAAGGTTTTTATTATTTTATTTGACTTGTATTAAAGGGAATGAATTATTCATATTTGACATAAGTTACTGTAATGATAGTCCAGCGTTTTACAAAAAAATAAGTCAGAAATATTGAAAAAAAATGCAAACTTTGATGTCGCTTATCTCCTTAACTATTGATATTAGGTCATAATAGTTTGAACATTTTCGACTCATAATCAAGACAGGAATATAGTCAGTGTTGTAATATAATTAATGTTTTACAAATAACTGTATACCTACGAGTAAACATACTTTCTATGGCAAATGTCTAAAATATTTTGACGGTTTATGTGTAATTAAATCTGGAATTAAACTTATTTGAATTATACATTTCTTTTCACAATTCGACAAACGAGAAAATATCAATCAATCATAAATTGTAAGATGTCGTTAATAAACGTACTCGTATCGCATATGTGGGATATAAAAGCAAAGGCAGCGATATACAAAAGAAATTAATGCAGTTAACGAGGATGACTAATTTATAATGTACCTACAGAATTCGAGATTTTATAGGAAACATTGCCCATAAATAAATTTATAGGAAAGATGATTTTGGAAGAAATAGATATTATACATAAATCAAGAATTGAGTACATTTTAAATTAGTAATCCTAGGTGACTGCGTCAATTTATTTTTTATTTTTTGAATTTTGCTGCCTTTGCTTTTATACCCCACATATGCAATGTTCAAAAATTAACATTTAATGAACGTTTTTACAAATTACCATAAACTAATTCATATAAACAGAAACAGATTTATTCTGTGTTGTAATAATTAATAAACTCGGTAATTCAAGTCTTCTTCTTCTTCTTCTGCTTCATCTAGGACTGCGTCCTGTCATTGCTCGGAGCCTGTTCCTGGGATACAGATGTCCAGCTATGTCGCCATCTTTTATGCGGTCTTCCTGGGAGTCTGGTACCAGACGGCAGCTTGTTCGCTGCTATGCTCGCTACTCTCTCAGTACAAGCTCTCTCCACATGATCTCTCCAGTAACGTCTTCTAGATCTTCCCCATCGGACAATATCCTCGACGTCACAGGTCCTTCGTATTTCGGAGTTCCTCACTCGGTCTCGGATTGTCAGTCCCGCAATGGGTCGGAGAGTCTTCATCTCAGTTATTCTTAGGAGATTTTTTGTTCTGGTAGTGTCAGCCCTTGTCTCGATACCGTACGTCATGATTGGGCGGACACAGGTCTTGTATATCTTCACTTTGCTCTCCTTGAGCATATGTTCGTTTCTCCAGACAGCATTTCTCAAGCATCCAGCAATAGTTGCGGCTTTGTTTGCTTGCTCTCTTACTTCTCCGTAGAGGTCGTTACTGCTGGATATCTCGACACCCAAGTACTTGAAGCTCGTTACTTGCTCTATTATTTTATCGACAATTGCAAGCTCGCATGGTATCGGCAGTTTCGATGTTACCATGCTCTTAGTCTTAGCTACGGAGATTTTCATGTTGAATCTTTGTGAAGACATATGGAATTTGTGCAAAAGTTTTTGAAGATCGTAATTCAAGTAAATGTAGTAATCGTGTGAACTTACATTATTTCACATATTGTGCACGTAACTTAAGAAAATTGACGAGTTTAATTGCTTCCTTCTCATTTGCTGGTAGTTCATACAATTTTAAATGTTGTCAATTTTAAAAACAATTTTGTCTTCGATGAACGTGTATTACACACTCAAGCAATCATCAACTTTATACTAGGTAGAGAAAATAAATAGCCTTAAGGCTGGACATTCACTGCAAATGCATATTTCGGCGTTTTTTTTTTTCGAAAATGTGGGTTTTTATTAATTTATATCAGAATGTATACTCTAGACTGCATTTTTTTAAGGCGATAACTTAGATAGAAAACTTGTTATTATATAAAAGTCATAAAATTGACATTATTTACAATAATTAATAAAATATAAGCATTAATCGACAGGCCGCGGCCAAAAAATCGTCTTTAGTGTCCCTGGCGGCGCTAATTTTTAATGAATGTTTATATGTACGCATGATATGTTTTTTATACGCATAAAGTATACGTCATTATCTAGAATCCAAACTAAGTAAATCAAGAAATTTTCAATATTAATGTTTTAAATTTGCAAGAAATTTTAAAGTTTTTTCTTGATTTTAAAACGCTTTTTATTTATATAAAGATATGATTTTAAACAGTGTATTCTATTTATTCCCGTATTTTGAAACTTTACTCTCATAATAAAAGTTCTTTTTTTAATAAAAACATCTTAATTAATATTTAAAAATAAAAATTCCAAAGTACGAAACGTGCCAATAAATGACCCAGCTGTCAACGGCATTCCGTTTATAATTACGTCATTTATTTGACACTAAAAACGATTTTTTTGGCCGCGGCCTGTCGATTAATGCAACTTTGCATTAACTCATGGTGTCTGCTTGTCTTGTCTGACGAAAAAACTTTGGATCCATTTTAAACCCCTTTTGAGCTGAAACTTTGCAAGCAGACTCGTGGCGACGATCAAGAAAATCTATCAAATTTTCGTTAAAAAAAATTAATAAATTTTTGGATTTTTCAAATAATTAATGGTTTTTTCATACAACTTATTAAGTTGTATGAAAATATTTCAACGCGTCTGGTAGATGCGAAACGTGATTATAGTATAATTTTGGATTTTTGGAAATTTTTTATTAGTCCCTTTCGTGGCGTCGCCCGACCGAAGCCCAACGCGTAGGTTAAGCGAAAAAAAAATTTCAACTAGTAAATGAGAAAGAGAGTATAATAAAAACTTGGTTTTTATGGGTTACTGAACATTTTCTTAATTATTGTAAATAATGTTCAGCTTATTACTTTTATATAAGAACAAAGGTTCTATCCAAGTTATTGCTGCTAAAAAAATGCAGTGTAGAATATATCCGCATTTTCAACCTAAAAAACGTCAAAATATGCATTTGCTGATATGCATATTGAATGTCCAGCCTTAACTGGTGTTATAGAACTTACTCCGTTTTTCAGACACTTTATTACTGAAGCTGCCGCCGCCAACCGAGAAGATCGAACGAGCGACACGACCTGCCCTGCTCGCGGTGATGCTCAGTGGGGAGGCCCCCGCTGCAGCAGCCGACAGTAGCCAGTAGCAGGAGCAGCAGCAGCACCAGCGTCAGCAGCAGCGTCAGCAGCAGCAGCAGCAGCATGCTGGTCAGCAGGGAGGGGGGCGGGGCCCCCAGGGTGAGGAGGACGGAGTGGAGCAGCGACCAGGAGGGCCTGCAGCAGCGCGCGCAGCTGGAGACCACGCACTGGAACGCGCCTCAACACTCCTACGGAAAGGTAATTGCTTTCAAAAGTCGCTTAACACTATTAACTCTATTCTTTAAATTAAACCATTTCTTAAATTCATCTCTCGTAAATGGACACTTTATAATCGTCTTAAGAGGCCCCAGTACACGATTTTCGTATTTACTCTCGATTTGCTAAATAATAATTAACGTAAACTTATTAAATAAATCATTTTGCAAAACTCATAGCTAAACAGGCTTTTAATCAATTTTATTATGATAGATCCATTTACTCTTGAAGCATTTCTATAAAAAAATACGAACAAATATATTGTTATAACATCAAAAAAATTATAACCCCGAAACACTATTTAATATGCAATAGAGTTTTCTATGGTACACTAATCTCGTATATTTTCAAATTAAGACCATATATTTTATTTACAAATTGATTGTATTTATTTTATTTATTTATTTATTTATGGGAAACTAACAGTACATATAAAGAGATTATACATGATTATTGATCAGTATAGAGACCATCTTACAAGTTTCCACAGAATTAACCTGTTGTGTTTTAACATAAAGCAACAATAACTTGAGTTATAGAATAAAAAACAAAAATAGGGAAAGTTTTAAGTTATGGACAAACTATGGGAGTCAAAGAATTAGAGGTAAAAGGAGAATAAGGAATGGATAGGAAAGGACAAATCTACTTAGTAAAAAGGACAAGAGATAAGAATAAAAAGAAGTGCAAAAGATATATGTATAGCATAAAGATATCTGAATACATCTGCATATGTATATGTATATATATATATGAGGTCTGGGCAAAAGAAAAAATGTTAATCAAAGAAAGATACAAAATAAAAAATTACATATACGAAGTCAGTTCAAAAGAAAGAAGATGTATAAAGTTTGAAAAAGAATTGGTGCTATTCAGACATTAATATTTTTCCACAAGTTGTTAAATATACCGTTTTAAAAAAGACAAAAATTAAACGTTCTGTTTCTTATATTGCTATATCCATAAAACATCGATTATTTTAATTAAATTTTACATGCATACTAAGATAAATTTCACTGTCATTAATATAAAAATATTCAAAAAATTATACCTCATACTCAAGAATTCGAATTAATTAAATCGAATAGTCTGTTAAAAGATCATTTTTCTTTCAAATCAGACTTCGGTTGGACAGTCCAAACGAAGTCTGATTTGATGAACAATATATTTGTGCATATTTTTTTAAGGAAATGCTTCAAGAGTAAATAGATCTATCATAATAAAATTGATTAAAAGTCTGTTTAGCCATGGGTTTTGCAAAATGATTTAATAAGTTTACGTTAAATTTAGCAAATCGAGAGCAAATACGAAAATCGTGTACTGGGGCCTCTTAACATTTTATTCACTATTCACTAGAACATTCCATCCGATTTCAGCACGCATTATTCGCTCCGGTTTATTTCGCTACGTAAGAACTTTTCCAGATTACTCGCTCAAATACCGCACAAGAGTGAGCACTTCCCTTAATTATCTGTCGCTAGTTCACACGCCTGATGGTGACACTGTTTTCGCTTCGTGATTCGCCGCTAGTGCCGCGTCGTAAGAAATGTCAAAATGACAATGGCCTTCCGCGGCCTGGATCCGTTTATTTATACCCGATCACGTTGGATTTTCGAGCCTTCGAGAATTATCTAGTATTTGCTAGACTTTTCTTGTGTTTACTCGAAAGTACTCGTGACTTCCAGATGTTCCTGGAAAGTTGCAGACGTCTCTCGAAAGCTGTAGGTAATTCTAGATCCTTCGATTACTTTCACTTGACAAAAGGGCGTATTTCTTTTTAGCCTCGTTACAATACGAGTACATATAAGGAAGTGAGGCACACATCTCACTAGGTTGAATGTATGCCGATATGAGTAGTTTTACAACAAGAATGAGCACAATACATTATATATAATTATTTAGATAAAAAGAATCAGAATGATTTTTGTGAAAAAGAAAAAATATAGAATGATGTGTAGAAATTATGTGTACATTCGCATAATCAAATTATTCTGCAGTGGAGTTCATAAACTAGAATGTGCGGATGGTGATGTAGTATATATATATATATATATATATATATATATAGATCGTACAGGCTCATCAACTAGATTCAAAGAACATAAAAATAATAACTATTCAGAATATCCTAACCATATTATGGAATTCAACAATTCAAATGTACGCATTATACATAAACAGACAAAAAAAAAAACAAAATAATTTAAAATATATTTTTGTTTTTTACGTAAAATAAAACAAAATAATATTCTTAAATAACAAAATAAAATAATTTAGAAACATTTGAAATTCATAAAAATATAAACACAACAAATAACACCATCAATAATCAAATACAACCCTTCACTTCACCCCTTCTCACAATGCTCCCTCTCTCCCACCACCTGAGCACCCCTTCACTTCCTCTGAACCCGAAACCCATACACCGGACATTCACTCCCACACACTTCACTGGAGGCAGAAGACGTGGGCTTCAGAGACTGGTACCAGCGTAACTAGACTGTGAACAGTCAGGATCGCCGACCCGTGATAGGAGATGGCACTACAAGAAGATGATATCATCATAAAAAAATAACCAATAAAAAACAAGTTTTTACAATACTCCCTTTCTTATTTTATCAGGTTTCGTGTCTACCAGACGCGTCGGAGTCTTTTCATAAACTTACTCAGTTGTATGAAAAAACCATTAAAAAATTATTACTGCTTGCAAAGTTTCAACTTGATTGGATCACGGGAAAAGGGTCAAAAATCGATACAAAGTTTTTGCGTCAAACAACCAGACGCTACGAGTTAAAATAAAGGGAGTAACAACCCATAAAAACCAAGTTTTTACAATACTCCCTTTCTCATTTTCGGGTTTCGTGTCTACCGTATGCGTCGGAATCTCCATATAACTTACCGAGTTGTATGAAAAAACCATTAAAAATTTGAAAAATCCAAAATTATACCATAATTATTTTTTTTAACGAAACTTTGATAGATCTTCTTGGTCGTCGCCACGAGTCTACTTGCAGAGTTTCAGCTCGACTGGATCACGGGAAAAGGGTCAAAAATCGATCCAAAATTTTTTCGTCAGACAAGCAGACGCCACGAGTTAAATAAAAGAAAAGATGTAAAAATCATCTTTCGTTTGATGTGATTTTTTTAACAATTTATATCCTTGAAAGAGCTAGGATTGCAGCGTCCAGGGATACTCAACCTGCGGCCCGCAAAGCTTTCGTATGCGGCCCGAAACACATTTATTATCAGAAACGTGATTAAAAAAATCTGGCGTCGTAAGTTTTGAATACGAGTATCTTGAAATACGCGTGAACAAAACAAATTTCTGTCATTTTAAAACCGGTGAGTTCTGTGGTATTTCAAACATGCCTAGATAGCTTTAACCACGTAGTGTAAGTTTTATCTTTGTCATGTAATTTCCCAGTCATTTTTAGTGGTCCTCGTATTCCAATAATTCGTCCATTATTGTCAGTAAAATCTCGTTCCTGTGTGTCGAATGCTTTTTTGAAATCTATAAATATTATTCCAATTTTTTTTTATCATTCAAGTAATTCACACAATATTTTGTATTGTATTGTACAAACTGGTACTGTTTTTACTTCCTTTCTTTCAACTCGTGGCGTCTGCTTGCTTGCCGGCTTGCCGTCGAAAAAACTTTGGATCGATTTTAACCCTTTTCCAATCGAGCTGAAACTTTGCAAGCAGACTCGTGGCGACGATCAAGAAGATCTATCAAATTTTCGTTAAAAAAATTAATAATTATAGTATAATTTCGGATTTTTAGAAATCTTATTGGTTTTTTCAAATTGGAATCATTAGAAAAGTTTGATTGCTAGCAACGGCGGCCCGATAACGTCGCGGAATATTTTCTAAATTTGAATTACTCCGTCGCTATACATAATAGGTACTTCACTACAAATGTCGAAAATCTAAATTGACTGACAAATGTTTTTAGAATTTAATCTTCAAAGCATGAAGTGTCTTATCAAAGCTCAAAACATCTGACATTTTAGAAATATATTAAATTCCTGTAAGTTCAGTGTTATGTTATATGTTTTAATTCGTCTTTAATTGTTGTTATATTTTACAAAGAGAGTATGATAAAATTGGTTTTTATGGGTTACTTTTTTATTTGTATTTTTAATGCATCGTGTCTTTACGGTTTCCCACCACAATGTGATCCGTGCAACTCTGAACATTTTTTCCTTTTATCATTTCGTTTCTCGTTACGTCTGCAATAAGGTGTTGGTTTTCGTTTGCATTTATCAATCTATTTATTTTTGTTACCACGCTAAACTAAAATAAACGCTTGGATAAACGTTAGTTTTGAGTTATTATTATTGTATCTTGAGTATACAATAAGATGAAAATAAATTGCATATAGGGAAATTAACTGTTGTTAATATTTGAGCTGGCATTGGCTGGCATGCTGACAAGCGATAAGTATTATTATCATTCTGCCAAAGTTAAAAATTATATTTGTTGATTAATCAAGTGACAACGCCCCAATCTTGAATCAAACTGTTTTTCCCCATATAATTTTTTTTTTCGTCGTACCGGTATAATGTTGCGGCCCGAAGAAAAAATGGTTGAGTACCGCTGCTGTACACTGTTTTTATTGCCAGTTAGACACCAATGGTTAACGTGACATGACTTTTTTAAACAATATTTAATTAATCTATGTCTATGGCGTGCGTCGAATGATACCATAGTCGGCCATCTGTTATTTGGCATCTTGCCACGAGGTACTTGTAGAAAATGACTATCTCGAAAGACGCGGCTGGCTAGTGCAGCATTTCTAGTTAAAGGCTTTAGTTATGTATTGTTAGGCGATGTACATAATAATTGAGTTGAATCTTCGACCGACAGCCGTCGAGATCTCACTTCTAAAGCTGCTTCTGTCTAAAAATTTCCTTCGCTGTTCGTCTGATCTCAAAATCTCGCTCTCCACTCTCTCCCTAAAACTATAATTATTTCAAAGCTTAAAACAAACTAGCTGTGCCCGCGCGGCTTCGCACGCTTAGATTTTTAGTACACTGTTTGGACCGTCATAGAACTTTCGCGAACCTTCTAAAACATTCTCCTTCCAGTACAAGAAATTTATCGAATGTACAGGAACCTTCTAGACACACCGACACATTCCGCCACTCAGCTTAGAAACTTATTGAACTTTCGGGAATTTTCTAGAACCTTCTCCTTCCAGAACTTTCTAGAGCAGGTTTTTCCGGAAACTTTTAGACTCAACGACACAGTCGGCGCGCCAATTTTGAAACAATCTGAAGCATTTGCGGCCTTCCCATAACAAAACGATGCGCTAGAAAGCACATTTTCGTCACCCACTCCCACCCACGTACAGCCACCCCCACCAAACTCGCATATTTTCGATGTGACACCAAGGGCTATCTACCACCATAACCACCGGTTGTGGCTGGTTGTGGAGAAAACTTGGCGGGTAGGGAAACACGGGTTTCTTTATATATATAAAGAGTAATCAGATAATATTGATATTATATATAATATATATATATATATATTGATTAGAAAAATTGAAACACTTAGAAAGATACAAACAACAATTCTGTCTTTCGAAAGAGCATACGCATTAATAGCCAAATATGGACGTTTCACAAAAAAGCAACATCACACGTACGTAGATCATCTTTATCACTACTTTTGGCTCTACAACCCTGGTAGGTCTTCCCCCACTCATCTCGGTCTAGTGCCAGCTCTCTCCAGTTCAGAAGCTCCAAGGTAGAGAGATGTCTTTGAGGACGTTGTCGCTCCATCTTAATTTTGGTCTTCCTAAGCTCCTTCGCCCTATTGGCCTTGAGTTCAGCAGGGACTTTGGTGCTTGATGCTAAGACATTCTCTCGACACGACCCAGCCACCGAAGTCTTCCCAATTTTATAAATTTTGTGACATTTAGCTCCCCTTGCGTAGATATGAAGATCAAATTAGACAAGTTCAATATATTATGTTTGTAGTTTGTCACTCTATACAGAAATATTTAGAAAACATTAATAACCTCGCAAACTATATTTCTGTTTTGATTATGATTCGATAATGTTCAAGCAACCATGACCTAATATTAAATAGTTGTGGAGATATGCGACATCAAAGTGTTCATTTTTTCAATATTTCTGTCTTATTTTTTGTAAAACGTTGGACTATAATTCATTCCCTTTAATACAAGTCAAATAAATGATAAAAACCTTCAAATTCCAATTTGAAAGCATTCCAATTGGAATTTCTGCAGGGTTTTTACTCCCTTTTTTTAACTCGTAGCGTCTGCTTGCTTGCTGTCTGACGAAAAAACTTTGTATCGATTTTTAACCCTTTTCCCGTGATCCAATCGCGCTGAAACTTTGCAGGCAGACTCGTGGCGACGATCTAACAAATTTTGGTTTCAAAAAATAATAATAATTATATTGTAATTTTGGATTTTTTGACATTTTAATGGTTTTTTCAAATTGGAATCTTTCTATATGATAGCCCGACGCGTGTATAGTAACGAAACCTGATTCAAAGCGAAAGGGAGTATTGTAAATACTTGGTTTTTATGGGTTAGTTTTCTTGTAATACGTTGGACTATCGTTGCATTATATCGAAAATGAATAATTTATTCATTTTAATATAAGGCAAATAAAATGATAAAAACCTTAAAGCATTCCAATTGGAATTTCTGCAGGGTTTTTATCATTTTATTTAACCTGTATTGAAATGAGTGTATTTTTCTCAATCGATATAAGTTACTGTAATGATAGTTCAACGTTTTGTAAAAAATAAGTCAGACACATAAAAAAATTCAAACTCTGATAATATGGTCATGGCTTCTTGATAATTTTCGGCTCTTAATCACGGCAGGAATACAGTCCTGCGAGGTTATTAATGTTTTCCAAATAACCCTGTATCAATGTCCCTCCCTAACCTTACCAAGACGCTACGCCACACTAGATGGCGCCGTTTTCACAGACTTAACTCGCAGCCGAAATACACAGTAAGAGCGCGTCATCGCTAGGTTCACACGGTGTGATATCACGCGAGGATTATATGAAAAGAAGCAAACGTGTGACAACTTGGAACACATTCGTTGCCAGACAAAGCAACGGCGTAACTTTGAGATAACGGCGCTAGAAGTTTCCCGCGCGTGGAGCCGAGCTGGTGGCGATGTGCGTAATTCCGGAAGATGGAAGCGGAAATGCAATAATGCGATGCCGCTCGGCGTGTCGAATGTAGATCGCAATCGTAAAAGGAAGTCGATGGAAGATGTTCAGACGAAGCCATTTGATAGCGGTTAGGTAAAACACGATTGACGTACGAAACATTTCAATCTCCGCGTGTGTACGGCCGTGTGCCGCTATTCGCCCTGACGTGTTCCTCCTCGCACTGTTGACGGCTGCAATTCGTTATTATTATTGCGGTAGTTGGTTGCTGGGCGCGCCAGGGTCGGATTGAGGCTTATCGCTGTAGGTAGGTACTGGCTTGATAGTAGGTAGGTAGGGGAGGGGGGGGCATAGTGGGATACTTAAGACTCAAACATACCTACAAGATAAAATATTACGAATAAACAACAAGATTTGACTCAAGATCATGGTTTAATGCATTGCGAACGACTATGGATATGTTTTTCACGATTACGATAAAAAATCTACGATATTTGAAATGTATTGTTACTTTAAAAACAAAACATAATCTGACAAAATCTTACCTTTTTCACAGACAGTCGTATACTTTTAATTATGAAGTCCAGAAGGTACTGCTTCAGAACGAAAAATTAAATACCACAATATATAATTGAGTTCGATAAAGAATTTCTGTTTAATTTTTTTAACGAAAACACTGTTTTTTATTCTTTTTTTACATAGCATAAACGGCTGTCGAAATGGCGTGGATCGCACGTGAAGGTCACGTGCCGACTGACGACCAATTAAAGTGACCCCTTTGAAACATTGCTCGGCTTTCGTTCGAGCTTTCATAGGGATTTCCCGCTATGCCCCGCTATCCCACTATGCACCCCTCTCCCCTACGTCACGCAGTTCAATTGATAATGCATATATTATTCGTAATCTTCAATCCAGTAACGAGAATATTAACGACAAGGGAATCAAAAACTTTCAATTTTTTTTTTTTTTTAAATAGAGATGTGAACACGGAATACGTGTCACATCAATATTCTTACTATTTTCAAACTAAGCTAAACGCTTGTACTATGAAAATAGGACTAACTTGCTAGTCTGGAGTGAGGTTCGAACCCGCAACCTTTGGATCACGAGGCCAGTGTCCTAACCACAAGACCAACAAGCTACTCTTTTACATAAATTACATACCAAATGACTACAAAATTGGCAATATAACTTCGTACATGTGAGACATCTATAGTTTATCTTGACATTCCAACCCTGCGTATTCTAAAGTATTATTTTTCTCAAAATTGCCGGGTCAGATTTTGATGCCCAAGAGTGTATTTCAAAAGCGAAATAACTTATTTGGCTATGAGTTGAGATGAAATAACTGTCACTAGGAGTGCGAAATGTTTGGTGTTTTCTGCTTTTATATATTTTCAGAATATATAATGGATTGTATTTATGGTTTTGGGTGACCTTTGTGCGCACATGCCGAGTCTTGCTGTTTCAACATTGTATATCTACGCGTTAGTTTCTGTCTCTATCTACCGATCTCAGATCAAAATTTCAATACGTGGGTAAATATGGTAGGTACTGAGATACATCTCATATACCTATAATCAGTGTCGCATAAATTTACGTATTTAAATTGTTATAAACAATTTAATTAAATATAAAAACAAATTTCATCCCCATAGTTCGATTTCACTGTGTTAGGTAGTGTGAAGGACAGCGCACTGTTTGAGTCTCCGGGTGTTTACAGAGTTCCGTGCCATTGTGGAGCATTCTACATAGGACAAACCACGTTGGAATATCATTACAATAACTAATATCGAATATGAAAAATTCATTCCCTAATACAAGTCAAATAAAATAAGTTACTGTTATGATAGTTCAACGTTTTGTAAAAAATAAGTCAGAAATATTGAAAAATATAACTAATAACTCTTGATATTAGGTCATGGCTGCTTGAACATTTTCAACGAACATCCTGCGAGATTATTAATGTTTTCCAAATAAACAAATATTTTTTTATATATGTACGTCTACATATATTTTATTTATATAATAAAAAGTTATATATAAAAAACCTCTGGCGTAGTGATATTTACACAGGTTATTCCGTCTGGAATTTCTACATCAACATCATTTTATCATCAGATATGAAGCTTTAAAATTCCTTATATTTATTAATCTATTAATATCTAATTAATAGTGTAAAAATGTGCGTGTTTTACATGCTTTTATTTTGCTTCTAAATAGAATAGTCAAATGACAATCGCTTTGAAATTTGGCAGACGTGACGATACAATATAAAACCATTCAAAAATTTTACGAAATGAATTCAATTACTCCAACACGAAAAAGATTTCACACAAATAGCGTTTGAAAGTGCTCTCTCTGAAAAAAAATGTTGTTGGTAATTTATTTTGTCTTTGTTTTTGCAAGCATCAATCCATTTTAAGCGTTTCTCAATTTAATACAAATTAATATAAGAATTTAAACATTGAAATAATACGGAAAGCTGTACCCGAACATATACTTTCGTGTCCCATTTTACTGACACGAAATTACTGGTTCCCAAAAAATATAAGTGGCGCCCTGCCCGTTCAAATGGCCTCCCAATACCTTCATGGATCTGGTCCATTTCATAATCACCTTACGCACACTCGGAGTTGTAAGGCCACATATCTAACTGTGTGTCTAGTGGGTGTTGGTGTTGTTGTTTATGTTGGTGTTTACGGGTATAAACACCAACACAACGAAACAATGTGCCTCGTACGCGCGGCTTACACATACTAATTCGATTGTCTTTCTTAAATAGAAAGAGACATGCGTGATGTTTAATTGGGCATAGATACTAGACAAGTGCGCGTACACGTCGCCTAAAATATACCTATATTCGTACCTGCAACTGTTTATGTTAAAATTTAGACCATTCGCAATTATTTTACGTTTCTTGAGTTGGAGATCGGGTTGGTCATACCAGTTTACCTTCGCTCTCTGCATTTCTTGAGAAAATCGCCAACTTCTCTGCAGTCACCAAGAACGTCAGTTATCGGCATTTGTTTAATGAGTTGTAAGAGATCATATTCCTCATGTGTCAGAAGTATGCAGCTTTCCTCGATTTGATAGCAGTTATTAGTTCTCTTGACTTATTCTTAAGTGTGTATCTTTAACATGTGTACATTGTAGCCACATCTGAAACGCCTCCAGCCTTTTAATAGTGTCTTCTTTTAACGTGCAGACAGCACAGGTAGGGCATGCAAAGTTACCGGAAAATTCTAACCGGTATACCTGTAATTTATCGGTAATTGTAAAGGTCAATATTATGGTGTAAAATTATTATGATATAAAATATTATATATTGATTTTATTATGATATAAAATAACACAAGCCAAAACAAAAACAGGACAATCCCGACTAATTTGCAACGGATTAAAACTATACAACGACCTGCCACAACAGACCAAACAACTGACCACTGACAAATTCAAAACAGATGTGACAAAAAACAAAAATGTTAAAACTCGGCCAACTATAAAAAAATTACTTTGTATCTAAATCATTATTATTATTTCATTTATTGAATTATGTAAAAATGTTAGTAACCTTTTAGGTTTCCATTATATTTTAAATAAAAAAAATAAAAAAACAAATTATGATTTTAAATATTTTAATGAATACAAATTATTACACGTTGTTTTTATTTAAGGCAAAGATTTCTTATTATATTTATTTAATATAAATCGACTACATTTAGAACAAATGTTGATTTATTTATTGATATATTTCGTCATAATAAATTCGATTTTTTGTTAATGGTCAATACGAACTTTTTACTCTTTTTAAAACTAATAAAAAATGTAGAGATTATTTAAAAATTACTAACCTCACAGATTAGGATATCACTATTTTAATAATTGATGAAATTGTAGTAAGGAAATGTTGAAACCGGACTTTACGATACGGAGGATACTAAAAAGTATTTGTGGGAAGACGGGCTAGCCGCCAAGGGATGAATAATATAATCAACAAAATAACCGTAAGCTTGACTAGTGATTTTTGTGGTGATTGGTCTCAAATTCCCAACGCACGTGCGCGCATTGCATGTGGGAGAAAATTCCATGAATTTCCGGGCAAACGAACCGCACAAGAAAACACTCAATGATCCTGCTTTCTGCAAATATCGTAGTTGAAAAATATTAAACATCACTATCATCACCATCTTCATGTCCTTGTTTTTGTAGGATGAGGGGCGCAAAGGTTCGACAAGGTGATTCCACATTCTTCCCTATCTTATGCTGATTCCGTATGTGTTAACCAGTCAAGACCCATTCTGTTTTTGAACACTTTTTGTTGCTTCTCCTAGCCTAATCTGGGGCGAAACATCGATCGCTTTCCTTCCGTTGTCAAGAGGACGCTTGTTGGTACTCATTCCTCTGGCATTCTTAGCACATTTCCAAGCTACCTCATTTGTGATGTCTTTATATTATGTTGGAGTAGGGCTTCGTGTGTGTCTCATGTCGGCACTCTGTCCACCAGTGTGACTCCCGCTATCCCTCTCAGAAAACTCATATCGGCAGCCTGAATTTTTGCTCTCGCTCTCTAGTAGATATCCAAATTTGATGACCAAAGGGTGGACCTATCCGCAGATTCGAAAACTTATTTTACTATCGCCGCACTATATAAAGAACGTAGAACGCCGGCCGCAGCTCCAATTCTTCTATCTATTTCACTTTCCTGTTATTAAAACTGAAAAATAATTTACCTAAATTACCGCTACAGATAATTTTTTAACCGGTAGTGGAATTAAGCCATATTTACGGTAAATCGTCTTACCGAAAACCGGTAATGCATACTCTAAGCACTCTATTGCGCCAATAACAGGTGCTGTACGGGTGCTAGTTTCGGTTGCAGAAGATATTCATAGAAGTACAACGATATCATCAAACTATCTTTCATCGATTTTGTTTTCAAACAGGTAATATTATGTGATATTTTACTGAATGAGCAACTTCTCGCTTGAAAGAAAACGAGTTCTCGATATTTGCAAACCACTTCATTACGGTGGTGATTTATTATTTGTATTGTCTCGAGAAATTTTTGGAAAGTTGGCCAGAGGACTCTTCGCTGGCGAACAGCAATCTACATATTTACATATATTCATATTTATACATTACACGCAAGTGCACACCTTTACGTAAGTGATAACTGAATTAGAAAGGTCCCAAATAATGGCGGATCGGATTAATCCTTCCGGATAATGATGAAAACAAAACAGCGCCAGTCAACGTGTGCAGCGAAATTGAAAGTGAGCGATGTGTAGTCCATCATTATGAATTATAAATGCTCCACATTTTGTTATTAGAAAGTGTCTGCTCTCTGTATGGTTATTGAGTAATTTCTCTCGCTGGCTTTGCCGACCGCCATGTGCATCGTGAATATAACGAGCAGCTTCTCAGTGGTACAGCTGTCACAGCTGGTACAGCATCGGCGCAGGTGCGGTTGTGTCATCTCACCCGGGGCAACTCCAGCAGATGTGAACGCGGCTGAAGGCATCACCATGCTTACTATACGCCCGTCATTTCCACGGACAAACTATTTAAGAAGCTTGCCTGCCCATTGTCCAGTCCGTGTTAAGTAAAAAAAATTGTGCTGCGTAGGTCAACGTAACTATGAATTCATCAGAAATCAGTAGCGTCAACTTCTACGCCAAATCCTCGTCTCTGGAACCTTAACACTCTCCAGCCAGATCGCCATAGAAACAGCATCGGTCAAAGCAACAGAATCATTAAGATTCGCAGTGTATGTAACTAATTATGTCTTCGAGACGTGGACAGGGTGGATGTGTTTAGCAGTTCTTTAAATAACCTTGACAAAAAAGTCAGCACCAATACACACACCTGCCATTAGCCGCTCCTAGTGTATCCCGAAACTCTGACTTCTACGATGATCGCGACTTATTTGTATGTACCTGCGATATGACATTATTTTCAACGTTCGACATTATTTTATTATCTATTTAATTAAAATAAAATAAAATGAACAGGTACGGTCACTATATTGCCAACCAACTTTAATCTTAATTTTGTCAGTTTTGTTGAATATTGCAAGCCAAACATTGTTTGAAATGTATTCCTGGGGTATTTGTGTTTAACTAGCATGAATTTACTAACAAGCACTTGTTTCAACAGATTCAATTGATACTACTGACAGTTTGCAGTTATCTGCTGAAGCAAGTTGACGTGTGATTGAGCTTTTTTAGTGATTCGCCTGAATCCTCAAAATACTCCAGCAAAAAACGTTTTTTTAGACCATAGAATATAATCATTATCAACATCAACAAGTAAGTTACTTAAAAAAAACTAACCCATAACTAACCAAGTTTTTATTTTACTCCCTTTCTTTGTAAATTAAGTTTACCATCATGTAATAATTGATTGACTGAAAATGAAACATGTCTAGACAAATATCTATGTCAAAAATCTCTAAAAATATCTCTTTATTATTTGATTTCTTCCCAAAAAAACGAAGTGTGCTGTCATCTGTGAACCAATTTTCATAAATTTTCGAAATTCGTAGTGAAGTACCTATTATACCTACCAACGGAGTAATTCAAATTCTAAATATTCCGTGACATTATCGGGCCGCAGCACAAAATAAAAGTTTTGTATTTTTTGTATGGAGCGGATCAAATAAAATAAAATTTCTGCGAAGTGGTGACTGACCCTGATTTGAAACCTTTTTTTCTCATACCTTGTCTAGTCTACCATCGTTTGATGATATTAACGTGTACATAAACTTGCAACTCTACCAGATAAATGGATCGAAAAAATAAAAAAACGTTTAAATTTATAATATTATTTTTTATTTTCTTAATTTCTCATATGTCAAACTAAATATGAAATAGTGAGTACAAGTACATTATAACACAAATAATCAACAAAAAACCCAACAAAATTAGACTAAAATTAGAGCTCTATCCATCCGCATAAAGAAAAAAGTAAAAAAAGAAAGTTGGTCCCTAAGTCCTTCAAATTACGGTTTCGACCCAGTGTGCGCCGGCGCCGTTGGTAATAATCAAACTTTTGTAATGATTCCAATTTGAAAAAACCATTGAAATTTCTAAAAATCCAAAATTATACTATAATAATAATTTTTTCTAACGAAAATTTGATAGATCTTTTTGATCGTCGCCACGAGTCTGCTTGCAAAGTTTCAGCTCGATTGGATCTCGGGAAAAGGGTTAAAAATCGATCCTAAATTTTCGTCAAGAAAACAAGCAAGCAGACGCCACGAGTTAAAAGAAAGGAAGTAAAAAATAATATGTTTGATTTTTATGCGTGTTTTTGAAAGTAACTTCGTAAGAAGCACAGATAGCATACTGAATCGTTAAGTCGGCTCTTTATACGAGAGTGAGGCTATGTCATTTTTTGTTTTCGAAGATTCAGCCAATTTTATTGTAAGAGTCGTTTTTCGGTCTTCTAATTTCCGCATCTTATGTTATGTTCCGGATCATAGCAAAGTATGTTCCGTATTAGATTCGAATCTCGGTGACATAAAACTTCGACGGCCAGTTTTTTTGGCTCAAACGCTTGTTCTAATCCTAGTAAGATCGCATGTTCCTCTTCAGTAAAAAATAGCTAGGATTAATCTTGATCTCGCAAATCCCGCGAGATCTTGCAAAAAATTTGATGCTAGATTGGTCTTGCGAAATTTGTGCGAGATCTCGGTGTACTGAGATTGCATTCTCTAGATAGTAGGCAATAAAAGTGTGGGTAAAAAAGGTTTACTTGGCTGCGCAGCATCAGAAAGTGTATCAATGACTAAAATGGCGATGATCTTGTACATCGTGCACAGGATAAATAAGAACTTTAACAGAAGGTGACACGCAAAGAAGTCTTAGAAAAGGATGAATGCTAGAATCGGGAAAATTGACCATTAATTCTTTTTTTAAATTTTTTTATTTTATTTATTTCTTAAGTTAGTCGATACTAGCTGTGCCAGCGCGACGTCGCACGCGTAGATTTTTAGAACACTGATTGGATCGTCATAGAGCTTTCGCGAACCTTCTAGAACATTCTCCTTCCAGAACTTCCAAGAAATTCGAATGTACAGGAACCTTCTAGACACACCGACACATTCCGCTACTCAGTTTAGAACCTTATAGAACTTTCGGGAATTTTCTAGAACCTTCTCCTTCCAGAACTTTTTAGAGCAGGTTTTTCCGGAAACTTCTTGACTCACCGACACAGTCAGCGTGCCTATTTTAAAACAATCTGAAACATTTGCGGCCTTCTCATAACAAAACAATGTGCTAGAATGCACATTTTCGTCACCCACTCCCACCCACGCTCAGCCATCCCCACCAAACTCGCACATTCTCAATGGGACACCAAGGGCTATCCACCACCATAACCACCAGGGGGTGGTAGTATCTGGTTGTGGAGAAAACTTGGCGGATAGGGAAACACGGGTTTCTATTTATACATATATATTGATTACAGTTTGTATATTAACTAGTATTTAACACTTTCATTCTTAAATCTATTACTAATATACTATCCATAATAACCTACATATTTACATTTACCTCTAATCTAATCTATGGTACAATCTATAATTAATAATACATCTTATGATCTACAATTCTATACTATTTAAATTCATGCATCTTATTTATAATCTTCATGTTTTCTGGCATCTCATCGTATATTTTTACACCTCTGTACATTACACAATTCTGTGTATATACTTTTTTCTTATATGCTAATCTTATTCTATTCCTATTTCGGGTGTTATATGTATGTATATCACTATTTGCAATAATTTTGTTCAAAAAATATTTTGGCATTTTGTTGAAAATTTAATGTACAAATATGAGAACGTTATAAATAATTATTTTTTAAATTTCCATCCAATTAAGTGCTTTTCTCATTTCTTCAATTCTGGTGTATTTACTTTTTTTTAAATATGATTCTCATTGCCCTGTTTTACATCACTTTTAGTTTGATGTTTCTTCATTGGCCAGATACAAGACTGTAGCAAAATAGTTGATGTGAGGAGTTATTATAGTTTTGTATATTAACTCTGCACTATTTTCATTAAATTATTTTCTCAATCTTCCCAGAAAAAATATTTTTTTTAGAACAAATTCAAAATTTGCTGCCAAAGTTAATTTAATTAATTAATTCTACGTCAATAGCATAACCTATTGACAGCTCGTATGCATTACCGCCATTAGGTTAGCGTTGCCTGTACCTGAAAACGTCATTAGGTGTATAACGCGTAGGTATTGGAGTTTGAAAGATAATTCATACATTACAATGGATTGAAGTGTTGATTTCCTATGAATTTTAATTTGATGGCGTGTGTGATTCTAAAGATAATATTTCCAATCTACGTAAAAGTTTCCGGATTTTAAAATACGCGCGCGTCATGCAACTGAATATTAAAAAATAACAAAATACGAGCATTTTAAATTTATTAAAAAAATATTAAAACACGAGCATTTTAAATTTACAGTAGGTACATCCATCTCGGGTATTTAACATGTGGCTTATTTGCAGTTTTAATGTTTAAACATTGTAAAAATACCTCAAATGATAATAAAATAACCTTTTATGTCTGTATCCATTCAATATCTGTTGACTGAGCGAAAAGATTCATTAATATCCATTTGAATGATAAAAATTGCTCCATTTACGTTTCCTTGATTTACTCAGTAATTTGTTTAATGGATATACTGCTTTTTAGCTAAGTGGGGCAGTAAATGGTGATATGAAAATTGCATATGCTCCGGGCTCTGTGATTGTTTATTTTCTATTTGATGATCCATTTTTCATAATAAAATTGTGATCAAATTCAAAATAATTATGGCGATTGAAGTATGTGCTTACTATTACAATTTTTCTCTTTTATACAAGTTAAATTTTTTATCCGTCTATGGACCACTGTCATTGATAGAAATTCTTTTGCTTGTATTGTATATCCTGAGTTGGACGCAACGCAACTTCCAACGCATGATATACAACGCAGCACGTGTTTTAAATAACTTCTAACGCTCGTAATGATAAGCAGATGCACCCATTTTTTTCCGTCGTATGACAAGGATAGCACACACTTTTCTCGTAAGATGTTTAAAAACAGGTTCTTAGGCAGATAGTTGAGAATCTGTCATTGATATACAGAATTTTAATTAATTTTTTTCAATTGCAATTCAGTTTATTTACATTACAAACACAAATTTAATTCGTAAATGTTATAAATATGTTAGAAATGTACAGGGTTATTTGTAAAACATTAATAACCTCGCAAGACTATATTCCTGCCTTGATTGTGAGTCGAAAATGTTCAAGCTATTATGACCTAATATCAAGAGTTAATGAGATATGCGACATCAAAGTTTGCATTTTCTGATTTATTTTTTGTAAAACGTTGGACTATCATTACACTAATTCATATCGATTACGAAAAATTCATTCCTTTCAATGCATCTTAAATAAAATTATAAAAACCCTGAAAAAATCCAATTGGAATGTTTTCCAATTGGAAGTCGAAGGTTTTTATTTTTTTATTTGACTTGTATTAAAGGGAATGAATTTTTCATATTCGATATGAGTTACTGTAATGATAGTCCAACGTTTTACAAAAAATAAGTCAGAAATATTGCAAAAAAAAATGCAAACTTTGATGTCGCCTATCTCCTTAACTATTGATATTAGGTCAAGGTTGCTTGAACATTTTCGACTCATAATCAAGGCAGGAATATAGTCCTGCGAGGTTATTAATGTTTTCCAAATAACCCTGTATAAACATATATAAACAAAAGCAAATATTAATCATATACAAAGGTGGAGGAGAATCCTGCTTCGGAATACCCTCTCAGAGACATGGAACAGATCAATATCCAGATTAATATAATCCAGAGTAATCCAGACATTCGTACGTCTGGCTGCTCATGGGATGTGCAGCATGAGCTCCAGCACCTGTCTCCAGGTTGAAGATAACACCGTCACCTGAAGAAGAAGAAGTAATACCTTCAAATTGCACAATTGCATTCTTCAAAAAGATTTCTAAGCTTTAGGATCATTCAGGAAGATTTTGGGCAGTGGAAAAATAGAACAGGTAAGAAGAACAGGTGTCAATTTCTTTATTTCGTACAGGTGTGTAAAAAAGTGGAAGTTGTCAGGGTCATTTGAACCAACTGGATCGCACGTGCTGTTTACTTTTCCAAGTTTATGACTACAGATTAAAATGTGATAAATATCCACACACGCTTAAATGAAAGTGAAATGAAGTGTCTCCAGTAAAAACTCGGTGATTAACTCTCCGAAGTATACTGAGCAGTTAATTGGTGTGTTCATTTATGGCCTCAAAAAGCCTTATGGATAGAAGATAGAAATTTCTCTCAAATGATTGATTGATTTTATGGTTTCCGGACGCCAGCCTAATGGAGTATAACGCTTCAATACGCAGATTTCTAATTAGAATTTGGATACCAATTTTAGCAGAATCAGCTGTCGTACACGTTTATTTATACTAACAAGAGGTCAACCGGTCCTATAGACGTACCACTATAAATTGGCGTGCGAGGGAGGGCGCCCTTGTCGCGTAACAGAAGTTGCCAGGGTGTAAATTTATTACACAACATAATGTACAGAATGTCCGGTGACCGGTGTCGTAGCCTTTAACGGAATTTTGGTCGGGCAGCACTAAAGAAACCAAACAGTAACGGCGGCCGTTCTATCTGTCAAACTGTCAGACGGTAATATCGATCCATTATTTGCTTTTTCAGCTTCGCAAAACTTTAATACTTCATTGGCAATTGTTCTCGCACCATCCCGTACTGTTTAGGATGTTTTGGACATAATAATTCAGTGTATATTGGTAATCAAGATGTCACAGCTCCCGAGCAAATACAAAATTGAACTGAATGACAGGGCGAGGGTTTACCGCCGGGTGCGGGCGGGGCGGGTTTTAATTCAAAATTCGCCGCACGCCAATTTACGTTGGGCAAGCAATAAAGGCCCGTATCCACGGAACGAAACGACGAAATGTTTCATAGATTTAGATGAGATAAATTACGACTACACAAAAGTCATGCATAATGTCATGAAGGTGATTATATGTATTACTAGCAGTTAAGCAAGCCTGCCTGCTGGGCCCTGCGGGCGCCTGCATTGCTTTTCATACGGTTTCGTTATTTTTCGAAACTGACAATGGCAAAACCTCGCACTACATACTGCGTTTTTGAAGCAATCATGTGTAAATGATACATCGTCGTTATACGTTCGAGTTTGAGACATTTCTCTCCGTAGGTACATTCTAACCTAGAAATTAAATGTCGAAAACATAAAATTTACGTAGGAAAATATAAATATCGATGTATTTCGTCTTAAAGTGGCTCAAATGTTAATCAATGTATAAGTATATAATATTTCTAGACGTTGAATAAAATCTAAATGTATTTTAAAATAATCTGTAGGTAGGTACCTACTTACAACTCGCTCCTTAAATAAAAATTATACAGTTTGATTAATTTTTGAAGCTGGCAATGGGAAAACAACGCATTGCATACCATTGTATTTTGCCATTACTTTGGTTATTCATTATGAATATAATTAAACGAACCCTGACGAGGGAACCTTGTTTCTGAAACCGGTTGGTTTTTACCTAAAATGAAGCGATGATAGACTAAGTTATTTCGATTAATTATAGATATTGATATTGCTTGCCCAACGTAACTTGGCGTGCGGCGAATTTGGAACTGAAACCCGCCCCGCCCGCACCCGGCGGTAACCCCTCGCCCTGTCATTCAGTTCATTCTCGTCTTTGAGCGCGAGCTGTGTCATCTTGATTACCAATATACACTGAATTATTATGTCCAAAACATCCTAAACAGTCCGGGATGGTGCAAGAACATGCGCCAATGAAGTATTAAAGTTTTGCGAAGCTGAAAAAGCGAATAATGGACCGATATTACCGTCTGACAGTTTGACAGATAGAACGGCCGCCATTACTGCATGATTTCTTTAGTGCTGCCCGACCAAATTTCTGTATTTAATACGACACCGGTCACCGGACATTCTGTACATTATGTATTGTGTAATAAATTTATACCCTGACAACTTCTGTTACGCGACAGCGACGCCCTCCCTCGCAAGCCTAGTTATAGTGGTACGTCTATATCTTCAACTATCTGTGACAGTTACTGATATTCTCGAAACTCAAGCAGTGTTAATAAATTCATGTAGAGTTATTGTGAAATTATCCTAAACGAAGATTATTGTGAAACTCTTCAAAGTTGACGTTGAGATATCATTATTAGGTATATTTATTCCGTGGTGGCATCTGCTGATGGGAATATTCAAATCCACTCTACTAACGAACCATGATGAACATAAATGATAATTGATGGACTAACATTATTTGATATTTTATACAATAAGAAATTGTCGAGCATGTAAAAAGTGTTTGTTAAAACATAAATTGTAAGATTTTGCAAAAATTTTAATAAATTTAGGATAATCGCCTACTTTGTAATATTATTGAAAAAGGCACTCACGAGCAATTTTCTTCATTTTTAAAACATCGTAGGTTTGGTAATTTATTAACTGACTAGCTGGTCGTACGCGGCGTTGCACGGGTTAAGGATTAAGTAAAAAATAAGTTTGTGAGGGAAAACAAAGGGTTCGCTGTTCTCAATGTTTCCATCTAATGTTAACATAAGTTATTGCAACATAACTGTAATACTTAGATATGTGGTATCACAGACTTTTTTGTAGATATTAATGTCCTCTATAAAACTGTAGTACATTACTTTGCTCTATTGGCAATAATTTCCGCAGCGTACGCAATATAAGGTTTATTTTTGTAATTTTTTCACACGTTGGGTTACATTATCGAAGTTTTCATACGGATCCCTAACATTTTTGAAAATATTCTGTAGCCTATGTTCATCAGAGATAATGTGGGATTCTGAATGTGAAAGAATTTTTCAAATCGGTCCAGTAGTTTTGGAGCCTATTCAATTCAAACACACAATCAAATCTTTCCTCTTTATAATATTAGTATAGATTAGATAATTCATTTTGTGTCATTTTAACGAGATATCCGTATTTAAAATATATGTTACCCGATGAATAAATTTTAAAATGATATATTTCCATACAAAAATGTGACAAACGCAACGGACGATCGCCTTAACAGAAAATTTAAAAAAAATGTAAACTTTGAAGTCACTTATCTACCGTTTACACTAGGGTATTTATTTTCGACTCGTAATAATTTGGGCAGGAATCTACTCAAGTATTGTGGACTAGTTCTGAGCGTATCTCGCACAGGATAGATCAGCTTATCTATAGCAACTTGGTCGACAGGCGGCGGCACCCGAAGAAGAATAAGTTAAAATAGTAACCCATAAAAACCAAGTTTTTATTATACTCCCTTTCTTTGTAAAATATAACAACAATTAAAGACGAATTAAAACGTATAACATAACACTAAACTTACAATATTTTAATACCTTTAATACCTATTTCTAAAATGTCAGATGTTTTGAGCTTTGATAAGCCACTTCATGCTTTGAAGATTAAATTCTAAAAACATTTGTCAGTCAATTTAGATTTTTTAAATTCGTAGTGAAGTACCTATTATGTATACCGACGGAGTAATTCAAATTTAGAAAATATTCCGCGACGTTATCGGGCCGCCGTTGCTAGTAATCAAACTTTTGTAATGATTCCAATTTGAAAAAACTATTAAAAATTTTAAAATCCAAAATTATATTATAATTATTATTTTTTTTTAACGAAAATTTGATAGATCTTCTTGATCGTCGCCACGACTCTTGGATTGGATCACGGGAAAAGGGTTAAAAATCGATCCAAAGTGTTTTCGTCAGATAAGCAGACAAGACGACAAGTAGATAAGTAGACGCCACTAATATAAAGGTAGTAAAAAGGGCTCTACTTCTATTTATATCGATAACGCCGTTCGCAAGATATTTGGAATCCTTCTGGTGACATTTCGACGACAATGGCTCAAGGCCTCGGCGAGGAACTAAACCGGACTCGGACTTATTTCCTAACCACAGCTGTCTGGCCCGCGACTCGTCTCTCGGCGGCGTGGGAGGAGCTTCAATGGCTGACTATTGACTGGTGATCGACGCGGCAAATTCTTATAAATAAAGCACACATCACTGCTCTCGCTGGTCTCTCGTTTGGGGGACACGAAAGCCGTTCGGTGGATAATACGAGCGGCCGCCACCAACACGTCCACGATTCTACCGTTGCCGTACCTACTTGCGGGTTCACTTCGCCGACAGGGCCGCAGTGAGCGAAGCGCGAGAATCCTCGCCCAAATAGAAATGCCGAAAAATAATCAGTTTACAGTTGCGACGTACCACTATAACTTGGCGTGCGAGGGAGGGCGTCCCTATCGCGTAACAGAAGTTGTCAGGGTGTAAATTTATGACACAATACATAGGTAATGTACAGAATGTCCGGTGACCAGTATTAAATACAGAAATTTGGTCGGGCAGCACTAAAGAAACCGTGCAGTAATGGCGGCCGTTCTGTCTGACAAACTGTCAGACGGTAATATCGGTCCATTATTCGCTTCGCAAAACTTTAATACTTCATT
>JADDOH010019854.1:0-16790 GCA_016648135.1 Agrypnia vestita | reverse complement strand
CAGACCTCACTTGGTAATAAGCTTCCGATACGAACGGACGTGTTCGCACTGCCCCTCGTGACGGAAATTTATTAACAAGCAACCTGAAGATGCCTGTTGTGATTCAGGCGAAACGTCGGTTGACGAATGGTCCTTCTGAGGACCAGATTTTGACGCGGGTTACCCTTGGGGAAATTTGGAGAAAGGGGAAAAAGGGGAAAAAAAACCAAATCTTTGGAGAAATCAATACTAACATTTCTAACACCCGTGAAAACCTTCATTATAACATATATATATAATATACTAAATCGAAATAAAAAATATATTGAATACAAAATAATTGACAAAAAAATTAAGAGAACATCTCAATAAAAACAACTAGACACCATTACCCTCAAAATCAAAAACATTTCACTCCACTACTTCATCCCATATGTATAATATAATGCAAAATAATTATATATACCTATTTTGTAAAATAATTATATGTAACAATGCAAAGTACCTCGTCCGAGCACAAGAGCAATGCTCTTAATTAAATGGAGAGGTACTATGTATAATACAAATACATAACTTCTTCAAACACAGCAAAATTAATTTGTGGTGACATTATAATTATAATTTATAGAAATGAACTTTGTATACACCACTTTTTTATTGAAAAAATTCAACATGTTTCAGAGCCAATGGCTTCTTCATCAGGATAACAAATTAAAAATTAGGATAACAAGGATATAATTATAATTTATAGAAATTAACTGTGTATACACCACTTTTTAATTGAAAAAAAATTCAATGTTTCAAAGCCAACGGCTTCTTCATTAGGATAACAAATTAAAAATTAGGATAACAATTATCCTGATGAAGAAGCCATTGGCTTTGAAACATGTTGAATTATTTTCAATAAAAGGTGGTGAATACAAAGTTAATTTCTTTAAATTACAATTATATAAGTTATGTATTTTATTGTTTTAATAGAATAGAAAAAAAAATTGTAATAAACTGTGTGCAATAAAAAAAAATATAACGGTCATTGATGACCTGTTGACGGTCTGTTTGTTAAAAGAAAAATAAAAAATATATTACAGTGTTACTAGTGTTGCTCTTCCCAGAAAAAAAACATGCGTGTTAAAGAAACATGTTTACAATATTTATTTTAAAGTGATTTATATAAGTGGTAATATCGCTCTAGGGATCAAAACATTGGGAAGCTTTGACATTTTAACTTTGATAACCATCATTTATAAGGTTAATTTAATAAAAAGAAAGCTTTACTGTATTTGCAAAAATACAAATTAAACCATCCACCACCTTTAACACCTAACACTCTTTTTTGTTGTTTGTTATTTTATTGTATTTTAATTAAAGAAAGACACATGGAAACGCTGATAGTACATACGTTTAATACAAGCAAAAAAAAACTGGTTATGTCAACTCTCCAATTAAGAATGTCTACAGTATGCACTTATATTAAAAAGAAGTACACATTAGAAAAATAGAAAAATTATAAAAATATATAAATAGTTAAGAATTTTTTTTTTAATAAGTAATAAAAAAAAGTTGAACCTTGAAATTAATGTCGTACGACAGGTATATTTTATAATGTTAAGTTTCTGGTTTATTCTGAAGAAGAAACGGTGGTTTTTTCAACAACCAAAGTCGATTCTTGAAAAAATTAAACCATTGTATAAGACTCTTTTTGTAATGGGTCTCTAATCGCGGAATTTTAGCTAGTAATAAGCTATACAATGAGAGATAAAATCTTCCATAATATAATAGTTTAAAAATAAACATGTACCTTCATATAACTGCGGCTGATAATATTGTCATAGAAGTATTACAATAGTTGATAATGTTGTCATTTTATCTTCCTAGAAATGCAATTTATTTTATTTCAGCTAGACATGCATTTTATTTCAAGACTTCTGACTAACTTGATGTGGAATATAATATAATAATTTTATTAATATTAATATAATATAATAATAATGACTTCCTGTCGTAATCTATAGATCAATCGGTGACACTGTCATTTTGTAAAATTGAAAACTGTCTCTGTCACTCATCACGGTATCCGAAACATTTCTATCTGTGTAATAAATTCATGGTTTTGGCAATAAAGTCATCACCGGGCTTGGTGGTCTAACTCACTAATTACAGAAATATCAAACTAGATTGAAGATTTTGAAGCATTAATTTGACAGAACAGTAAGATCTGTTTTATGTTGTTCGTGGGAGTACTTCCCTCGAATCGATGAAGACGCCTGTATTTTTGTAGACTTGATTTGTTAAATTTCCTTTATACGATAGTGGATGTTTTGCGGTTGCGTCTTGTGTGCATATTCTCCAAGTGAACTCGAATGAATTCTCATTTATTGTAGAATTAACTTTTGTGATTGAGTTTAGTCTCTTTTGACGGCTTATTCAAAGATTTTTGATATGTTAAATAAATAGTATATTACCTAATTCTCATTGTTTATTAAATTAGATTACACTACCTATGTGATTGTTAGTGATTATCCCTCACCACACACAAGAATCGTAATTCTTTTTGGTGAGGTATACCATATAAAAAAATTGAATTAGGTATCATTGTAATAAAATATTATATGTATTCTCAATTAAATAAACAAAAAATGGTCGCCATTGATTTTCTATCAACCACCCAAAATCGTAGGGTTAAAAAATATCGCTATGATTTTTTCATGTACCTGCGATGGTAAAATATTCCTTACCAACGTCCAAACAACCCATTTTTTTCAAAACTCTGTCTCTTGCATATTCTTATGGTTAATATTAACAGCGGTTAAACGACCGGCCTTAAGTCGCGATCTTAACGAGTTTAACGTGATTAAGGATGCGTCCCAAAACAGAACAAAGTGGAGCAGAATGATAAGAGTTGGCCGATCCCAGATAAACGATGAAAGATGAGTATACATAGCCACGAAAATCGTATAAAAAACATCGTGGTCCATACACGTAATATGAAAATCAATGCCAGTGGTATTTTCGAACTAAGCTACACCCTAGTGTTATGGAATTAGAATTAAGCCTTAATTGCATATTGTGCCGAAAACGGAACATTGAGTTTGTTTTCAATTATCACACAAAATATTTGTCATTCTTTATATAGATCCTTATAAAAGTATTCCTCAGTCATTGAATTTAAAAAAAATAAAAATTTTGTCCATGCCCAAATGGCCATTTTTTACTAAACTATCAAATTATAGATAATGTCGATGTCTTTATCGAGAAGCCGTATTCGATCTAAAGAAATCTTGATTATTTGACAGATTTATTACCCAGAAAAATACAAAACGAGCAGGTATGTTTATCAATTTTGTATTTATACAATTACTTTTATCTTTTTTATACTAAATGCACAGGAATTAATGCATTCATTTAGTATTAAATACATGTGGTGCCGAAAACGACACATGGTAATTTTTTGAAAGAATAAATGAAAAAATAAAACAATGATTTTTTTACTACTTTTCCCTTAGTCTACGGGTGAAGCTCTATAAAATATTTCTTCAGACTTCATGCATTTAAGGGTTAACTCTATGGTTTCTTGGAACTAGGGTTAAACACGCAGCCGCTAGATCACTACGCGAGTATTTTAACTTAAACTAACGTCAACTTTTTAATTAATTCATTTGTCACGAACTATATTATTGACGAATCTCAAAATTAGAGTGCAGAAAATACTATTAGATTTTCAGTTAAACTTGGTTATCCTTATTCAACTAAGGGAGAGTGGTTCTTACATTGACAAAAGCTTTATGCAAATTATTTAATTAAATAATGTAGTTTATGATTTGGACAAACTATTCGCAGTAAGGTATACGAAGATCAGCGTTAGAAATAGTGTAACTTAGGGGTAGCTTCAGGCAGAGAATCGATAGTCGACCTATGGAGGCTTACTGCGATAATGATTTAAGATTAAACTAAAGCGAATCCCTGCCGTAAATTGTGGAATCTGAATTGTAAATTCTCCTTATTTCAAATAAATACATACATATATATCTTTCTTTACATGAATGTACTACCTTAGTCGACTGTCATGCCGCTGCGTTTACACCGAAATTTGGAGTGGTCAAAACTGCACATAATATATTTTTAAAATTAATTTTATAAGTAACTAGCTGTGCCCGCGCGGCTTCGCACGCGTAAATTTTTAGTATAATGTTTGGATCGTCATAGAACTTTCGCGAACCTTCTAGAACATTTTCCTTGAAGAACTTTCAAGAAATTTATCGAATGTACAGGAACCTTCTAGACATACCGACATATTCCGCCACTCAGTTTAGAACCTTAAAGAACTTTCGGGAATTTTCTAGAATCTTCTCCTTCCAGAACTTTCTAGAGCAGGTTTTTCCGGAACCTTCTAGACTCACCGACACAGTCGGCGCGCCTATTTCGAAACATTCTGAAGCATTTGCGGCCTCGCCATAACAAAAAAATATGCTAGAATGCACATTTTCGTCACCCACGCATAGCCACCCCCACTAAACTCGCATATTTTCGATGTGACACCAAGGGCTATCCACCACCATAACCACTGGTGGGTGGTTGTGGCTGGTTGTCGAGAAAACCTGGCGGGTAGGGAAACACGGGTTTCTTTTTATAAATATATATTGATTTACGGTACCTAGTTAGGCACTCGATACAGGAAATTATAATGAACTATCGGTTAGAAATCTATTAAAAAGCAAATAGTGTAGTGGCTGATTCGTGAGCAATGTTGACCATTGCGCAGCCACGACCAATATTTCCGTGAAACTTATATTTTAATGTTGTAAATATAATTTATTACGGAAAAGGCAAGTGATCTGACACAGCAACAATTATTAACGCATTTACTAAATCCCGGATTCAGCAGCCCTGTATAATTAATAATGTCGTCAATAATGTTTTATCACCAAAAAAAGAAACCTATTAAAAAATTCCTAAACGAAAAATTTGATTTATAAAAATAGTTTAGGCGGCTTGAACTTTGGTAAAGTATTATATTTTGAGAAGAAGTTTTTTAAAATATTTTGTTTACTTTTCAATGTTTGATATTGAAAAGCTTTGGAGAAAAATCTTATTTATAAATGAATGATCAAATTTACAAATTCAATAGTTTGAAAAATTCCGAATTCTAATCAATCAGGTTTCTATAAGTAGGTAATAATATTAATTTAAAAAAGTATATATTCTGTAAACAATATGGATAAAGATGACTATTTAAAAAAAATCAGGTGTTTATAATTTGATTTGTAAAACTTGTAATAATTTTTATATAGAAAAAACCTGTAGAATGTTCGATGTTTTAGATGTTCGAGTTAAGGATCACTTAGGGTGTTAATCTAGCAATAATTATTCTGAATTTTCAAATCACCTTTTAATTATGGGCCATTCTTTTGATGTTAATATGAGTTTATAAATATTACATAAAAATTTTACTGTTGGATAAATTATAAATTATGGAAATAAGAAGATGTGTTTATAGTTAATTAAATATTATGAATAACCAGGTTCTTTTTACAAACAGTTATCTTTTAATTTAGATTTCATGTTAGTAGGTACTTAATGGTTTATTCATTTCGTATATATTCTTTTTATTTTTGTCTGTAATTCGATTTTTTATTTTTCGAAGAGACCATTGGCCCAGAAACATGTTGATATTCTCAATAAATAAATAGTAAAAACAAAGTATAGTTTTATTTATTATATTATATTTGTATTATTACAAAAAAATTACCAAAAATAGTCTAAAAGAACATACCTATAATGATGTAACATTAGATTAGGAATCTGAAAGTATAAAAGAAGCTAAATCTTTTTTTTCAGTATCTCCTTAACACTCACACTTTTCTCCAATAATGATTTAAGTCTTCTTCTCTCTATGATTTTTGCTTTATTACCTATGTCATATTTTATTTTTTGCTTCATTATGTATTATTTTCTATTATCCACCTCGTACCGTAGCAGGCAACTTTGTCATCAAAATATTTAATTAATTAATTTTGATTACAGTAAAATAATCATTGGATTTATTAGAGTGAAATGTTGATGATTTAAATTTTTGACTAGTCTCTGTGAAATTTATTATTTAATTTTTATTTAAATCACGCCTGACTTCACGGTACCCACTGAAAAATGACGTGATACATACATAGTTCATATCTATATCTATACTAATATTATAAAGATGAAAGATTTGATTGTGTGTTTGAATTGAATAGGCTCCGAAACTACTGGACCGATTTGAAAAATTCTTTCACATTCAGAATCCTACATTATCCCTGATGAACATAGGCTATAGAATATTTTCAAAAATTTTAGGGATCCGTATGAAAACTTCGATAATGTAACCCAACGTGTGATAAAATTACGAAAAAAAACCTTATATTGCGTACGCTGCGGAAATTATTGCCAATAGAGCAAAGTTATGTACTACAGTTTTATAGAGGACATTAATATCTACAAAAAAGTCTGCGATACCATATATTTAAGTATTACAGTTATGTTACAACAACTTATGTTAACATTAGATGGAAACATTGTTTTTTAGAGAACAGCGGACCCTTTGTTTTCCCTCACAAACTTATTTTTTACTTAATCATTAACCCGTGCAACGCCGGGTACGACCAGCTAGTATTGTATAATTCTAGGAATGCGGCCAGTGGTAGAAGTGCTGTAGTGATGGGTCCGCTCTGAACTAAACAACATAATTAAATTCTTCATTATACTGTAGGTACATCACACGTTTTTAATCAGAATTAATTCTTCAAACCATGTACTTACTTAAAATACTCGACTTTTTAATCGAACTTCAAACTTTACAGTAAGTACTTCATTATATTCTACTTCACACATTTTTAAACGAATTTCAAACATCAACTATCCGTTGCCCTGAACTGTATGTTCACCATCAATATCTAATATGAAAAAATAATTTAACGGCATGAAAAATGTGTCTTAAATACACGCGAGAGGGAACATACTTCCGCTGTGAATCAATTCCGTCGCCTGAAGAAGCGGCTTAGTTAATTACTGTAGAATTTTATACTACGTGGTTTTGATCTTGGTTTTAACAATTAATTTATTTAGGAAATAATTTTAAAATCGTTAATCTGGTTTCACTGTAACGTGTCGTGACTTGGTACCAGGATATCAGAGAGCGCGAAGGTGCGGTGGTTGCCAAGAAAAATGTCTTGAATGAATTCTCTACACAATTTCTTCGCTACGTCATGCAGAAATCAATAACCGCACATCGTTATCTTACGCTATCGGTATCAGGAGAGTATACTTCCAGAATGGTGAAACGTTCTAGAGACTTACGTATAATACATTGTCACATACTCGTGGAGAGTACATGTAGGAATAATGTAAACCACTCGCCTGTGTTAGTTCGGGGAGTTTTGAGGGGGAGTTTTCGAGCATATATGCATATTTGCTTTATTAACATGACATATCACAGGGATGCCAACATCGCTCTTAAGATATCCTTAATGAAAGCGATGAAAATATTTGTTAAGCTAAATTGACTGCCCTTCAACCTAATAGCACGCATTGTCGTCATATTCACTTTCAGCTCTTAGCCATGACTTACCACTAATTCCTCGAGAATTTCCCTCCATTGTTTCCCATTAAGAGTAATTTCTGTTTAGTTATGAACTGTCTAAGATATCACTAAGATATACTCTTTCCAAGTACTTCTCGGTCTTGTGCACAGCAATGACTTCAATGATTGCTGTTCAGTCATCCTGTCCACGAGGCCCAACCATCTTAGTCTTTTTATTTATGTGTTGATATATAACTATCTGCCTTTTTAAAAATCTTCTTCTTCTTCTGCTTCATCTAAGACTGCGTCCTGTTATTGCTAGGAGCCTGTTCCTGGGATACAGATGTCCAGCTATCTCGCCATATTTTATGCGGTATTCCTGGGAGTCTGGTACCTGACGGTAGCTTGTTCGCTGCTACGCTCACTACTCTCTCAGAACAAGCTCTCTCCACATGATCTCTCTAGTAACGTCTTTTAGATCCTCCCCATCGGACAATGTCCTCGACATCGCAAGTCCTTCGTATTTCGGAATTCCTCACTCGGTCTCGAATTGTCAGTCCCGCAATGGGTCGGAGAGTCTTCATCTCAATTGTTCTTAGGAGATTTTTAGTTCTGGTAGTGTCAGCCCTTGTCTCGATACCGTACGTCATGATTGGGCGGACACAGGTCAATATTCTCACTTTTCTCTCCTTGAGCACGTGGTCATTTCTCCAGACAGCACTTCTCAAGTATCCAGCAACAGTTGCGGCTTTGTTTGCTCGCTCTCTTACATCTTCGTAGAGGTCGTTACTGCTGGATATCTCGACACCCAAGTACTTGAAGCCCATTACTTGCTCTATTGTTTTATTATCATTCGAGGTGATAACGTATCACCATCAACGTCATGGCTGGTTCCTATTTGCTTGAATGATTCCGCGGGCAGAGAGTGTCCAGTGCCCCTAGTGTCCAGTGTCTCAGTATCTTTTTCTTTTTCCCTCAGGAGAGTGGCTATTGTACTTTTACTAACTGTCTCTGTAGTGCAATTTTGTGTTCATTTTCATTTCATATACTTTACTTTGTCTTCACTTCATTTACTTACGATTCATATTCTTTTGGGCCTTAGTTGTACATATATATGTACATCATGTATCCATTTCTTTTATTATTTACCCTGTTTGTATATTTATTTCTTTATAAACTTCACTGCATTCATATACATGGAATTATTTAGTTATTGTAATCATTTTTAATAAATAAATAAACATAGTTCATTTATTTATATAAAAATATTACAATTTTTTCATCTCGTCATGTTTGCACGCAGGAGACAGAGAAGTGGTTTTTTGTGGACGCCTCTGCGCCTCGCTTGCACTCATACGAGTTTAAGTGGCACAGAGAGGATGATCACTTTAGCATAAAAAAATGCCGAATTGGATGGCAAAAATGTATAACAAGGTGCTATTGCTTATAAAATGGCCCTGGGTGGTGGGTCCCTCTTCACTGTTTTAGTGGTACAATTTTGTCCATTTTCATAGCCGCCAGGAGGGCCTGGTCAATAAAATATGAAGATCGATCCTTTTGCGTAAGCTGGTATTACTAGTTTTATGGCAAATAAACCACTTTTGGCTTGTTCGTTTGCTAATAATTTCTTCGTCAAAAAGATCGCTGAAATCGCGAAATGACTCCACTCTTTTCTATTTCCACCTTTTCTCAATATGGTTCAGCGTAATATGTGCCAAATACGTATATTACGTTTGACGCGCATTTTAATTTTCTAGACCCTATTAAAGAATAATATTATGAAAAATATCAATTAAAAATCAAAATCATTAAATAAACAACTTCGTCAAGAAAATAGGGGATAGTTCTAGAACAACAGCAAAATAACTTTGTGGTAACATAATTTATATAAATAAAAAAAAACTTTGTACAAAATCACTACAAATTTTATAAATAATAAGTTTACTGATGCAAGTATAAGCAAATTGAAGTTGTGAGATTTGAAACATTAGAAAAGTACAATTTAAATTACAATTTGAATATGAGCTTAATCTAAAAGAACTTTTACGCAAAATATATAAAAAGTTTAAATTGTTAATTTAAATACGGTTGGTAAAATTTTTAATGTTTAGTGCGCTTTATTCACACGATTCGTGTATTGGCTTTCATCCACCTTTCAATTGTTATAGAAACGGGGTAATATTATATTCTTCGTATTTATTACAGCTCTTTATGGCAGCCCTGTATCTTATGTCCATGTGAGTTAAGTCACTACCGGCTAGGCGGTCCGCACAGGGGTGAACAAGTCCCCCTCAGGATGTGCGGGTGTGGGAGGGGGATGGAAAATGGGAAATGCGAAGGGAAAGGGAAGGCTAGGGGGTGGAGGAAATTCGGACGCTTCAGGAATATAGTATATTCCAACGGAAAAGCACTCCACCGTAGCTCGATACATTTCTTTAAATTGTTCTTCTAGGTATCGACGCAACGGTACTGAAAATAATGATTTTATTACTCTTCTACACTGAGAAATATTTTATAGAACATTTTTATAGAACAAAAATGTTTATAAGGCAGTTCAGAATCTTTTAGTTTTTTAGTAGAGTTTTTTGGGATATTCTTCCATGTGTATCCGATGATCCGCAAAGTCCGACATCCGTTAGTAGATACATAACACACTACATCAAGACACACACCTTGCTTTCGACACGGTACTGCAATCCAGTATTTAACATAACACAAACTTGGAGACACCCTGACTTCGGTAGGGTATTGCAAGGCAATACTTAACCTACACTTCAACACTCACTCATCACATCAGCCCTGATGATGGACCCTGCAATGGGATCCGAAACGTTGGCCAGAGAGGTCACATATACACGGCAGAATATCCCAGAAAACTATACACAGAAGATTCTGAACGGCCGTGAACCTAAGGACATTTCTGGTCGATGTTTCGTAGCTATGGTGTCCGGCACCTCAAAATCACTCATCTCGCAAACGCATAATCCATCGGAGTACCTCGAGATTCGTATGGAAAAGGCCGAAAAGGACTGCGGTCCATCGAGAAAAGAAAACAGGAGTATCTCGGACGCGAATAGGAGTATTATGACAGGACCAAAATAAGGTCTGGACCAACTCATCATCCAGGGGAAAAATAAATGGAAAAATAAGCTTAGAAGATGCCGCATCTCACGGCTACAGAACTTGAGGGATTGGTACCAATTGAACTCGACTGAGTTGTTCCGTGCGGCGGTACACAGAGTCATGATAGCAAATGGAACTATACGAAAAAAAAGAAGGGGAAAAAGATGGAATATACACACAATACAAGAAAACTTATTAATGTCTTCGACATAGTTTTACCACGAAATAGATAAACAGACACTTCTTCTTTTGAATTTTGATTGAATTGCTTCTGATACAACATTGCAAGCCAGTAACTAAAAAATACACCATCAATCTTCCACAAATCTTGTACCCTTCCGATCCAAGAAAATCTCTTCATCCGAAGTTCCAGCTTAAATGAGCACGATATCAGTATTATCTCTTACAAATACAAAAACAAATTTTCCACTACTTCCTGGAGTAAACAAATGCATCGATCTACCAGCTGAGCGCATACTAGAAAATAGCATCGCCCTGAGTTCCATATAATGATTTGTAAATAAATAAACATTATTTAAGTGTATAAATTTATTATAGCTAATTTTTGGGCCTCTAGAATAAGATAGTACTGTATTAAATGTTTAAAGGTAATTAATAAAAGTGTCAAAGCATTAATCTAACTAAAAAGTAATCGAATAGGCGATTTAGCAGCATTTCGTAGGCTCTAAGGAATTGGAATTAATGAAACATCCTGCTTTCATAGGCCAAACGTGAAATTCGTATGCAGATGTTCCATTCATCACTGAGGTGAAGTTGAATTACTCAATTTGAGCAGTTAAATTTAATTAATATTGTTAATTTAAGGATCTCTGTTTGTCTAATTTATCAGATCCTGTAACCCAGAAACTTTCTACCAGTATCTTGTTATCTTGCCTAAGTTTATCTCCCACTGAGATATATGTCATCATATTCCTCGTTCTGTGAACTCAGGCCTTGACGATTAAACATCTCGGCAGGACTAATCCCATCTTTAATTTTCATCTTTTATAAAGTAAATAAAACTTTCTTGTGTGAAAGACTTAAGGTTGTTATTACGGTCGTTAGACATATTTAAATGTAACTGGTTGCGGATATTTTATATGAACCGTATGTTTTGCCGAGAAACGATTCTCGACGTTTCGTTGAATTCTTATTCAACGTCATTAGGAGGACGACCTTTACCCGCGAGGTAGAGAGCGGACTGATTACATTATAATATACACTTGGTTGTGGAGTGTTCACTTCTTCTACAATAGAGGTCGCCAGTGTGCAATATGTACTAGTTACGTCGGCGTTACTAGTTACTTTACTGCGACGCCTCTCAAGGGTTGAATCAATGTCGTAAGAACAGGGCGCCAAATACTTGATAGTTTCTCGTTTCTCGAAAAATCACACGGTTCGTATAAAATATCCGCAACCAGTTACAGTAACTTGTGTGATTTCAGTACAAAAATACATTCTTAGGAACATAATACACTTTTGTTTGACTCTTTCCAAATTGCCCAAATTTGTATGAAATAAATTTTCTATATATTTTTCGCAAAGTGAAGATTCTCAATCTTTTCATATTTCTTCAATGCGTGTGCGTCACAACGGTTTTTCCGCCGGGCCAGGGGTGTCGTACACTTGCCGTAGAACTTTAATTTGAAATTCGGGAATTTTAAAATTGACAATATTATTAAAATACCTCCTCATTGTTCTTCAAGCTCGCGCTCACTCACACCCAAAGACACCGTTGTGCAAGTAATTGTCGCACGCAAAATATATGTACGTGCGTGTAATTGTAATTGCTGTATACACTACACCTATGTATGTAGGTACTCGGCGAGATGGACTTACAGGGTACCCACGTGGGGGGGACCACCTACTTTTCTCCGAATTTCCTGCTTTACATAGGGACATACCTCCCTGTTTAAGTGAATACATAACTGAGTCGGGCAGAACATTGCACGTCGTGGGCAAACGAAAGCGACGAGAAGTTTAAACAAAATAAATTTAATAAATTTTAATATTTTCAATAAATAAATATATAAGTGCCAAATTTAAAATAATTTTTTGACCATCACTGATAGATGTAATATACAGTTTTGAGACGTAATTTAACACAAAAAATCTTTAATCAAAAAAATATAATTTGCACAGTTAATAGAGGATTAAAAACCATAGGTTTCTTACTTAGACTTGGTAAGGATTTAATAAAAATAAAACTTTTATATTATTATTTTAGAATTTGATTGAACAGGTAGGTATTACAATTTAATTCAGTTGTTTGGAGTCCTCATAATGCATGACTAATTTCAATTATAGACTCCAAAATAAATTTCTCCAATTTGTTAATTTCAAACTAAACACATCGTAGAGTAAGTATCGTCAATTATGACTTTCTTAGATACTTTCACTATCTTGAAAAATTGGAGAAAAGCAGTGTCAGTCAATAATTCCGTTTGTTATCTTTTTTCAATTGGAATGCACCTGTTTGCTTGTTGTTCCATCCGGCAAAACCAGAAATTATGCAGGCTGTACCTTGGAAACTGGATCTACTAACTTTTTTTTGACACGTGTCCACTGCAAAGGTTTCCTGGACTAGCAAACATATATATGAGCAGTTAGATGTTTTTGACAAAATATTTAAAAAATATTTTGGAAGATCACTAAACTTTGTCTATTGGGGCTTAACGTAAAAGTGTTCAAATATCAAGCTAGAGAGTCTTTGGTAGAAAGTTCTTCTAATTATCTCCTCGCTAACTACTAACATCCAGCTTCTTTAAATGTGCCATCTTTCGTGGTCTTAGAATTGTTAGATGCGGTATATGATGTGTTCTTGTGTAATACATAATCATAATGCATAACACTTCTTATATCTACTGTAGCACGTGTTATTGCTTTATAATGTAATTCCTTAGCTCCCTGTTTGTTAAAGCCCTAAAGGGCCAAAAATAAAAAAAATATAACATAACCCACTCCTAGTGGGCCATGTTCTCCTCAAGTCTTCCTCATTTGATCTCGGTCACGCGCTAATTCTCTTCAGTCTTGGCTCTCCAAAAACAGATACGTCACATTTTGTGTTTTGTCGGTGACCTAAAATTATTAACCAGTAAAATATTAACCTAAGTTGACCGTTATTTTGACATATCATAAAAATGTAGAATAAAAAAGACGTGAATTTTACTTCAATGTTAGGTACAAATACTAAATGGGGAAAAATATAGACAGTGTCGAGCGCTGTTCATGAAAACGTGTATAGTAAGTATATTGAAATAAAACATTAAATAAAATGAATCACTCAATTTATTTGCGAATTATATTACTTGAATATAGGATAGCAAGGACTTTGAAAAGACATTGCTTACGTTGCTTGTATATATGGCAGTACAGCTTTTGGGTGCGGGCTTGCTACTTTCGATGTCATTTTCTATGAAATTTGGTACTCTACGCCAACTTTTTCGAATTTTCAACCTCGTAATTTTTGAGATATACGAGATAAAAAGATAAATGGATTATTATACATATACTTCTCTTTAAACAGCACTTGGTTTACTCGTATGGAATAAATAGTTTCGAATTTGACACGTGTCAAAAGTTCAAAATTGTAGGTTCACTTTGCGCGTGCACAGTTCGCTAAGTCCAAACTGCTACGTATATCATACTGGCACAAACTTTCATCTTTCTTCTTCAAAACAAGATGAAGATGGTGGCATTTTGTTCGTTTGTAGCCGAGTTATTGATGTTTGAAATTTCTTCTACAGAATTTTTCGCTTATTTCAGTGCAATTCCTTCTCCACACCTAGAATATTTTTAAGAAAAAAAGACGTTTTAAAGTCAAATTCATATATTTAATGATCTTCAAATTTTCCACTACATTTTTTAATACTTGCTTAGAAAAAATTTCCAAATTCGCAGTTGATGTCTTCAAAACAAGAAATTGTGCATCCAGGAAATTTTTGATGTAAAATCTCGATTATTTCCCAGCTTGCGTGGCACGCAGCCTCATTCTCCTGAAAATAGACATTATTCAAAGACCAAAGCATCAACTTTAGGAAAAAAACATTATTTCGAATTGATCCATAATAGTCTGAAGTATATAATAGATCCATATCAGTCCATTAACTGTTTCTTTGACGCCGGCAATTCATTATCACAATTATTGTTGTGAACTTTCAATATCTAAGTATTTTCGTTAATTAATGTATATTATAGATATCACAGAGACGAAACTGTATTTATTATGGGAAAGTAGGTATAGAAGTCATTTGGGTGTACATAGGACTTATGACCTATCTTTATGGTTGGCTTAAGTGATCACTTTACACAATGTAAGATTCGCCATTTCCACCCATGATAGAATATACCATGCTTATTCATTATTTGTAGATTTTGAAGGAGTGGTAGATTACTCTTAGCTGGTTTTAGCAAACTAATTTTTAAGTAAACATATTTTGAAATCGTACAACGTTTAATAATGAAAATATTATTTAAATAAAATGAGTTGTCAAATACGCCTTGTATTCTAAGAATTTTACTGTCTGTATTTTAAATTTATGGCTTTAGTCCGAAGAAACCAATAATACAAATAATTAAAAAAATTAAAAGCATAGTTTATTGATTGTCTATATTATTACTTGATGAATATGTACATTTTGTCACAAAATTCTTTATAAATGTATAATGTAATGATACTCCTCTACTATACACGAGTTAATGACATTCATGTAGTAGAGAAACATACATTCATAAGTAACTGTCACTACCCTGTAAAAAAAAATGTATTTGTAAAAAAAAGAATTTAAAAAAAAAAAAAATGTTTTTAGTAAAAATCATGTTTATTTTTTTAGCATTTACAACCGAAAATCGTACACAAAAAGACATATATTTTTACCACAACATTGTAACATCACATTTGCGGAACATCATATACACATCTAGGGAGAAAATATTTGACAGCCTTCTGCATAATATCGGAAAAATAACAGACGAAAAATGCTAATTAAAAGCTAATAAAAATAAAGTAAAGATTTTTTAGAAAGTAGATTGAATGCAGTGTAGATGAGGACGACACGTATGTGTGGTAAATCCATGAATGATAGAGTAAATAATGAAGATATTAGCAATGAATGTAAAGCTGATCGTAGCATAATACATAGAATTAAAATAGAGTCACTCAGGTGGTTTGGGCATGTTGAGCAAATGAATGAGGAAAGAATGGTAAGAAAGATATATGATGCAGGTGTTGACGGCGCCAGAAAGAGAGGGCGACCACGGAAGACGTTGCATGACCAGATTAACCAGATACTGGAAGATGGTCCTTTTAGAAGCCTGAACAACCGTCGAGCTTGCATGCGAAGATGTATGAATGTAGACGAAGCGAAAGTTGTATGTCAGGACAGAAGAGTATGTCGCTCTATCCTCTCGCATACATCACAACGGGGGAGAAAAGGTTCTTTTTTTTTTCTTTCTTTTTCTCCTTCTGTCTCTCGCTCGCGCTTGTGTCTCCGTCCTTTGTACGGGGATGTGGGTGAGCGCCTTCTGCGCTTTGGCGCCCATTATTTGGCGGGGGTGTATTTTTGGTGGTCTCTTGCTGTTGTCCGGCTGGGTTCTTCCTAGGCGCTGTGTCGGGCTTCTGTTCTTCGGCGGCTTTCCGCTTTCTATGGTGGCTTGGCCTGCTTGACGGGGGTGGGGGTTTGGACGGCCCGGGGAGGGGGAAGTAAGGAAGGAAACAGGGGGGTGACAAAAACAAAAAAGCAGAGAAGACATAATTATACATACATAAAATAAAAAATACATAGTTTTAGCGTGATATTTCTCTTTCAAACGCAAGTGCTCGCTTCTATAGAAGAAAAACATCAAATATCTACATTAGGTTGAAGAATAAATAAAAATCTTGTTCATTTGAATATTACTTGTATTAAAAATTTTAAATACACAATACGTCATACTATTTTTATTTGGCTTTTTTTGATAATTTCTCTATTCGTGGTTGGTTGGTTCATGGGTAAGACCCTTGTGAAATAGTTGAGTCTTTAAGTAGGAGTAGGAGATCACTAAGTTTGAAAATAGTGTGACGTGTTGTGGCTGCGGGAGGAATGAATGAAAACGCTCTAAATTAATTAGCGATTTATTAATTACTGATAAATAAATT
>JADDOH010019853.1:0-21224 GCA_016648135.1 Agrypnia vestita | reverse complement strand
GAAACTGTGTTTAAACAGACTTGGTATATGGGCAACAGATACCGAAACAGGCAAGGAAAGAGACATGTGGAATTGCCTTACTGAAGCGTTATGCCCCGATGTTTCGTAAAATACGGGCCTGTAGGGTCCGGACTTTCTGTACAGAAACATGTATTATTATTTTATGTAAATTGTTTTCAGAAAGTTTGATTGAATATTAAAGTGTAAAGGTTATTATTTCGGTCGTCAGACATATTTTTGTGTTAAATAAATCGGATATTTTATACGAATCGTATATTTTACTGAGAGGCAAATCCAGCGTCATCAAGAGAGCGTCCTATCACCGCGGGGGTAGAAGTGGCGAATGTATATTGCCGTGTATAAAATTTAATTATTTTTATATTTCTAGTTATTGACACTTTTCTTAAGATATTTGAAAAAAAGTTAGTATGCTGTCACGGGTCGTAGTTGCGGGAAGAAAAAAATACATTGGAAAATAATTGGCGATTAATTAAATGATGATTAATTAATTATTCCATGTATAAAATCGCTTTAGACGAATTAAAATTAACGCTATTCCTTAAATCACACTATTTAGAAATATATTATTCGTGTATGAATTCTTTATAATGACTGGGTAATACCTTATTTATCACTTTAGAACATTCGATTCCCGCATGTTGTATTTATCGCACTAAGGTAAGTACTCGCCCGATTATTTCACTCAATATCTGTCGCTTTGCAATTTACGACTGGACAGGTCTGTCCGCGACTCACTTCGCACTGAACGATCTGTCAAAACAAGACTCAACTGAATTATGGCCATGAAACTTCGGTTTGGCTTCGCTTTTATAGCAAACATGTTGACTTTCGGAACATTCCAGACGTTTTTAGTTTATTTTCGTCGCTTTCTGATTTTTCTAGACGTTCGTCAAATGTTGTAGCTGATTCCGGAGTGTAGTTATGTATTCCAAAACGTAGTGAAAGGTCCTAGAGGCTTCGTGTTATTGTTGTTACTGACACATTACAAGGGATTCTGTGCGTAATATTTTTTGCTATTTCGTTGCAATACATATATGTATATGAACAAAGGTAATCTATAAGGCAAAGACCTCTTAGCTTTAGTTCAATGGACTGACTGTGGAAGTCAACAACATCAGGACCAAAAAGTATATATGAATTCAGAATATTTTGAGTTTGTTCAAATCTTTCAGAACAGTGCTGGATTTATGTCACAGAGACATTATTAATCAATTAGTGTATATTATAGATATCTCACAGAGACGAAACTGTATTAATTATGGGAAAGTAGGTATAGAAGTCATTTGGGTGTACACAGGACTTATGACCTGTCTTTTTATGGTTGGCTTAAGTGATCACTTTACACAATTGTAACATTCGCCATTTCCACCCATGATAGAATATACCATGCTATTCATTTTTTGGAAGTTGTGTATATGTTCAAATTGCGTGAAAAGCTTTCATATATGAGTTGTAAGCGCCTTTTCCATGCGGCCTGTACAAAGCCATTTTCATTCCCCTAAATCCCCACAGATGTCGCTAATGAGAAAATCTACATTGATTTTTTTTTTTTTTACGGAATTTTGAGAGCAATATACTTTATTGTATATTGCTCTCACATCATATATGAAGCTAAAATATATGACAGTAGCCTGTTGGTGTTGTGATCATGACGCTCGCCTAGTGGTCTGGTGGTCGATGGTTCGAGCACCATTCAGGACACCAACAAGTAAGTCCTATTTTCATAACACAGGCTTTTGACTTAGTTTAAGAATAGTAAGTATATTCCGTGTTTGCATATCTATTAAAAAAAGATCTTAAACAAAGAAAAATATAAAGATACTTTTATGATTAAAAAATAGTAAAATAAAATATTTTTCAACCTTACATTTTCCGGATTATCCTCTTGAACTCGTATTCGAGAAGATTAGAGACAAAAACACCACTAGGCATATAACAATAATACAGGATGACGTGTTTGAATAGGATTATCTGACAAAGAATATCAACTTTGTAATTGAAATTGAAACTTCAAATTGATTTAAAACTCATGCTTTTTTTTTGTTTGCGAAACATTTTACTATAATCATATTAATTTTCAAAATTCCTTTCTGGCCCTTTAATCGTGTTATCTAAATTTCGTATATTGGAAAGTGGTGCTATTGTTTCTTATTCCCTCATAAACATTTTGTTTGGCATCAAAATACAGTATTTTCGTTCTCTCGATACCCATCCTTCGTCTAAGTAATTTCACATAATTATACATAAATCAGAATTAATATTCAATATATTATTATACCTAAGATGTAAGCTCAATCACACTTTTTGGGTTCCTTAAAAAACGGAGTACTATATATCAGCTCATCTAGGCAAACAATTCTCCAGAATTACTCAGAACAATAGCATGTTATATTCGCTCAGCATCTAAATTATCCTAGGACTCTAGCGAGAAAATTAATTCTATACCACGACTCTTGTGTACAGTATTCAACTATTGGTTTTAGATGTATATATATAACTTAACTCTGAGGAAAGCACAATTGTATTGCGTTCATATTTTATTTTTATTATTACTTTTATTTCACCCTTAGGACCCACCCCAATATTTTGTCAAATATTAATTTACTTTTTATGTTTAATCCACATAGTAAATGCCTTTTTTTGTATAAAGACGCGATCGTTAACAGAGGTAAAGATCATTCATGAGAAAAAGAGAAGAAAGAGGAAGATAGAGGCCCGTGAGTAATCTAGGTTTGCCTCTTAACACAGAAAATCAACCCATCCTGTTATCATTTTCTTCTTCTTCTTGTGGCTTATCTATTCAATGGGCATTGGATATCATCTATTCAATGAGCACTTGCTGTCATATTGGATGCCATCTATTCAATGGGCGTTGGCTATCATATTGGATATCATATATTCAATGGGCTTTGGCTGTCATATTGGATATCATCTATTCAATGAGCATTGGCTGTCGTATTGGATGCCATATATTCAATGGGCGTTGGCTATCATTTTGGATATCATATATTCAATGGGCGTTGACTGTCATATTGGATATCATCTATTCTTTGGGCATTGGCTATCATACTGGATATGACCGCCATATGAGTCATATTGGATATTATCTATTCATTGGGCGTTGGCTGTCATATTGGATTTGACCGCCATATGAGTAATATTGAGTTGTCCTTTAACACAGAAAATAGTCCATCGTCATCTTGTTATCATTTTCTTCTTCTTCTTGTGATTTATCTATTCAATGAACATTGGCTGTCATACTGGATATCATCTATTCAATGGACGTTGGCTATCATATTGGATATCAAATATTCAATGGGCGTCAGCTGTCATACACGATATCATCACTTTACTTACTGCGGTCCAGAATAACTCTACAGGCCAAACCATTATTTATGGTTTCTCATTCATGAAGTTCTCATTGAAGTTTTTGGATATTTATTGTTGTAATTATATACCCTTTTCTTCTTTATTTATTCAAAAACCACGTCTACTTATTCGTTACTCTGTCTATCTAGGTATTTTGAGTATTCTTCTGTACATCCATATCTCGAATGCTTCGTGTCACCTTATCGATTTTTTACCAAGCGTCCATGTAAAATCATATCTAGATCACGTAGTATTTGACCATTCACATTCGTAATTTAATCGTGACTACACAACACCATTTTTACGTGGATAAAGGTTGCACGATCTTGCTCAGTATGGCATTTGATTTCAATGGATCAAAGGGATCCCATCTTTCAATAATAAAATAAATTGGTACATCATCTTCATCATCGTCATTCTCAGTACGAGTATATTTTCGTCATGTTTAAGACATGGTTTTTCCTTACCTCTTAGCTTCTTTATTGTTGGTAGCATGCGTCTGACTATTTGACATTGCTCCAACAGAACTTTAGCTTCCACATATTTTGCAGTTTAATTCAAGGTCTTCACTCAGTGACATTTGTAGCTCATCTGTAGGCCTCTCATCTCATTAGATACCATTTCATTTTTGCCACCTGGTTTGTGTTTGGTTTCGCTCCATATTTATTCATTCGTCTTTCGTTTAAATTATAGAACTCTACAAGAGTTTTTGATTCACGTTGAGTTTTACCATCGTGGCGTCAGCTTTCTCATCATGAAATTTTCTAATGTTTTTGTTATTTACACCTGAAGGTTAAATATAAGTAGTTAGCATCGCTGAAAGTCATATGATTTTTACCTTTTGACTTTTTTCTATCAATCAATGACGCAATTCATGCTTTTTTGAAAGTATTAATACTATAAAAATACTACAATAATTAATCATCGCTCGTAGTATCTAAACTATTAAGATCGAAGACGTAATTGCATTATGCAAATTTCATTATTAATTTAAAATTCACATAAATTAAGTCGATCAATAAAATAAAACTTCAGGCTATCTTTTAAATTATACAGCCTTCGTAGGTCTCTCACTTTTGTGCGACGCTATCAATTTTATTTTCCAGAAAATTCTACGTGGGTAAATAGAACCTTAAATAAATTAATAAAGGAACCGAAAGAGAACCACTTGGAATTAAATCGTCTCAAGCACTATCACAGATAAAGCTATCCCCGTAATTCTCCTTTCTTTCGTGTGGAATATCTCCTGGCCGGCGGGGAAAGGGTTAGGGTAGAACCCTTTAACAGAAGCTGACTCAGGGATAATAGTTAATACAAAGTAGCCGGAACACTTTCGAGGCGGCTGAGTTTCGATTTATGTATTTACTTTCATAGCGATTTCAGATATTTATTGATGTGAATAAATTAAGATAATTTATATATTATTACTAGACTATGGCAGTATAAAGAATCACACACAATTGAAGATTTTCCAGGACTCTGAACAGTTATTTAACACTAAAAATACCTACCGACTAGATTTGTGAAACGTCTAGAAATCTGAAACTGTATATCCCGAGACGACGCCATCGCAACACAGTTAGTGAGTTATTTTGACAGCAAAGTTAGTCCTCTGAGGTAAGAGTAGCACAGGCGATAAATAATGCGCATTATAAGCGGCCAGCAGAATAAAATGCGAGAGTACCTACCGGGCATTTGATAAAAGATAGGGTAATAAAGTATCCACAGACGTGAGAATATTTAAGAGGAGTTTTGAGTTTTCCACAGACAAGTGGTTAGTAGCAAATTAATGTGAATTAAAGAAAAATGCTCCAGACTTATGAGTCCTTTGAGGCCTCTAAGTCAAATAATTCACGATTGACCGATTGATTTTTGTTCTTAGCATTATTATTTCAATGGGTGTTTCAAGTTTCAAGTTATTCTTGCATAGAATTGATGTACTTCTTGTTTTTATTTAATTAATAGTTGTAAAATTATTGTATATAAAATAGAACGCTTTAAGCATTGTTATGTTTTTTTTATTTTAAAATAACTTTTATGCAATATCGCTGAAGAGAAGCTAGCACACCCCTAATCTCCTACAGAAGAAAAATACGTTAGAATTTAAATCAAATACGTTTGCATAAAATGGGTAGTCTATAACTTTATTTTTTTGAAAAAAACTATTTAAGGAAATAATAATAAAGTTTTCCTGCTAGAAAATAAATTGAGAAACCGTTCCTTAACAAAATTTTACCCAGAGTTCTGTCCACCTGACACTCTTCACGATGAACTCTCTAGGCATTTCCGTTTCCTAGGATTCGATTTACATTTCCGGTCTTCAACATGTAGAACACGTACATACATACATATATGAGTTTTTCTTGGTAAATTTAAATGTTCTTAAACCTTAAATATGTAGTTAAATATAATCATCTTTTAACGTCTAATAGTAAACATGCTTAAAGTAAACACCTATTCTATTCATGTATTCGTCAATAATTCAGTGTTTCGTAGACACACTGGTATAATTATTATTTACTGTATAATTATTTATATAACTGGTACAATTACTGGTATAAATTGAAGAATACTAATTGTCATACAAATCATGTGTAAATAAGTCAATGCAAACAATTATGAATTAAGACTAACTAACTCACCATCACGCCGTTTCCCCTCAGGGGTAGGCAGAGAGGATTGAACGCCATACTCTTCTATCCTGGCACACCACTTTTGCTTCGGCCACATTCATACATCTTCTCATACAAGTTCTACGGTTGTTGCGGCTTTAACAGGGCCATCCTCAAATGATGAATTAAGGAAAAACAAAATTATAATTGTTTGTGTTAACATTTCTCATAACTTCATTATTGTGAAGGTAATCTGAATAAAATTTAAAATAAGTCTGTTACAAGTGAACTTTACTTGATTTAAAATATGATTTATTTTAACTTTGTAATACAAATAAAATATGAGTTATTAATCACACCTATAGTTTCGAGAGGATTAGTCACTCCCATCATCAAGTATATATAATAACTAACGTAAACATATTTTTAATAACGTCACGCTTCAATCCACTTCACCAATCCTACAGCTCTTCCTGTTACTGGCCAAAAAATACCCCCTCCCCACCAGTGCATCCCTGACCTACCCGATTGACTGATAAATGTTGTATTTAATTTAGTTACTAACCATACCTGATGATGACAGAGACTGCTCCTTTCGAGACCTTTTGAGAAATATAAATTTTTTCCCTTTATACCAGTGGGCAAGCCTTTTTTTCTTATTAATATTCCATCCTCATCTTCATAACTAGTCTGAATGTCTTCACTGCTGGACAGGCTTAGGGATCATCTAAGTGTTATGCGATACTCTGCTGATGTTATTGCTCTTATGAGCTCGAGAATTAAAAATGATTATTCTACCATAGTGACGTCATCACTCCAAAACTTTTTCTTTCAAAATTTAAACATGAGAAATTTCTAATACTCATAACAATCATTGCACAGCACCTTTATATGAATTTGTATAAATTGGACTTTTTTAGAATACGTTATCTGTCTATAACAAATATAAATAAACAGAAAATAATCTCTAACATGTATTTAATAATATTATTAATAATAATAAACTTTGTTTTCACCTCTTTTTTACTGAAAAATATAAACATATTTCAGAGCCCATGGCCCCTTCGTCAGGATACAATTGTATTAAAAAAATATGCATGCAAAAAAAACAGGATGGTTTGAAGCACGAATGAAAATGTATTGATATAAAAAGAAATATTAATCCATCAAACGTTTCTATATTGGCATTTATTTTATATTATCATTTATGCTGTCTTTGTAAATTAAATATTTTTGAGGAAATAAATAAATAATTTTTCTTTGCTATTGTTTGGTTTCATAAAATAAAATTTATCCGATTTTGATTTTTAAAAATCGGTTAAATTTATAAGAAATTTTCAAAAACTGAAAAGACACGTGCTTTGGTACTAATTCTTATTGAAATATTTAAAAGATTTCAGTATTTTGCGCATATGCATTATAAGAGAGAATTTTCTTAGCCTTATATAATAATATTTATATTTATTATATGTATTTATACAGTAGATATATAATAATGTTATTTATTATAAATTGATTCTATGTTATAACATTTAAAGACATTATACTGCCCAAAATATGAGCCAAAGTTTGAGGTTATGTTATGAGAGGAGACTACTAAAAGTTTTGAAGTACGATTACGATGACACTGGAGCTAAAACTGTTTCAATTAAAAAAAAAACTCTACATATCTGAGAAGTAATAACCATGTGTCTTTACTTAATTTTATAAATGATTACATTTTATAATACAAAACAAAATCAACCATTGCAATTGCTGTCTATATAAAAAAAATTATTTGCTTTGCGATATTAATTTTCTGAATATTATTTACGATTCATCGTAATCATTTAGACGTTATTTATTTATATTTATAATAAAAAGTATATTATGTAAAAACTTGTTAATCTTAATAATGAAACTTGTTTCTAAAGTTGTATCTAGTGATTTGCTTTAGTCTGAATATTATTCTCAATTTATTATATCATTTATATTTTTTTCGTTATTTATTATTAATTTATCGTAAAAAATGTATTGTGTAATTAAATCATATTCAAATGTTCACAAACTAAGACGGAGATGCATACGGCATATAAGACGGAGACCACCAGACTAAACATTGAGGTTGGCAATATCTATGGAGCTTCATCGACAGTCATCCAGAGGAAGACCGAAGAACACCTGGATTACTCAATGCTCCAAAATACTACAGAGAAACGGCCTGGATGAAAGCGATACCCAGAACCAAAGAAGATACAGCCAGAGAACGAGAAGAGTCGACCCCAATAGCCTACCTAAACAATAAGTTTGGACAATGCAAGGAAGAAGAAGTTTTAAGTAAAACCATCAAAAATAACAAAGTATTTCTAGATTCTCATCGTGTTCAGATTCGTAAAAAGATTTTGGTCTCATTACTACCTACGAAATCAATATGATTATTTTTAAGGAATATTATGATATACATAAAAAAGAATATACGCCGTGTCAGGGCGTGACATAACTATTTAATGTGCTTTCAGTAGAAATCAAATAAATATTTACATATCAGCCCTTTTCTTCAGAAACAAAATTTTAATAATCTAATATTACTGTTTTTTTGGCTGCTACATATACTGGCAGCTGGGATGTTATAATGCCATCCAAAAGAAAACGACAAAATACGGAAGCCCGTTGTTCTATATTCAAATACGATATCCGGGAAGCAAACGGAATCGGAAGAGTCGTGAGGAAACCTTGCGTATGTATATAATATGGGAGGGTGATTTCGGGGATTTTCACGGTTACTTGAATACGTTATTCAAAAACAAGAACATGTGAATATTGAAGGGTAGAATATGTCGCATTAGTATTGTATTTGGAGGCAGACCTTTTTTAACCTCACATCTGCGGTAAAATAATCTGGTCTAAAATCATTCTTTAATACACAAAATATGTAGTGTATCTATATTTATTGTTTTCAGAAGTCATTAAACACCCTTATTTAAATTCCGCGCGAGATTACTAGTTGGTAATAATATCTTTGGTAATATGTTATCATTACCATTATAGGTATCTATCAAAAATTAAAACCATATTTTTTCCGCTTAAATTATTAAAAAATGTTTAAAGGAAAATAATCACTATATAAATTGATCAAAATAGTAATCAAAGGACAAGAATAAGGCCGTGTACTTAAATCTCAAAAGTAATTTGATTAATTTGGAGAAGAAATTAATCATTGATTTTTTTAACATATTATCAATATTGATTAAACTCTCAAGAGAGACGGTGTGATTTCAAAAATTTAAAACAGATTTAATTGAAATTAAAAAAATTCCAAATAAACAATAATTTTATATTTGAAAAAAAAAGTCACAGTAACATTAGAAAAAAAAAATATTAGGTCCTTACATATGAAATTGACGTTTAGTACGGGTGGAACATAAAGCCGATTTTTTTTTTATTATAATATATTTATTTAATCAAAGTATGTACCATTGCTATCTATGCACTTTATGAGATGGCAAGTCTGTTGTGCAGTGTGTAGTCTAGCGTTATCATGAAGCAGCAGTGGCCTAGAGCGATTAACCAGCCTCGGTTGTTTAGCAGCTAGATTTTCCATCATGGTTTACAGTTGCTGACAATAGACATCTGCCGTAATCGTCTGGCCAGATTTAAGAAAGCTGTAGTGAACGACACCAGCACTAGTCCACCAAACGCTCACAAGTAACTTTTTTGGAGTCAATTTTCGCTTGGGGCATGGTTTGGCTGGTTCGGCAGGGTTCAGCCATTGCGATGAGCGCTTCCGATTATCGTACAGGATCCACTTTTCATCACAGGTAATGATTCGATTTAAAATCCCTTCATTATTGTGCCGGTTGAGTAATGCAACGCAGCAGTCAACGCGCGTTTGTTGATTTGCTTCACTCAATTCGTGAGGTACCCACCTTTCAAGCTTTTTCACCTTACCAATTTGCTTCAAGTGGATTAAAACAGTTTTATCACTAACACCGCAGCCTGCAGCTAACTCGGATGTGGTTTGCGATGGATCCGCTTCCACAATAGCCTTCAATTCTTCATTATCAACTTTGGTCTCCGGCCGTCCACGGGGCTTGTTCGGCAGGTCGAAATTTCCAGAACGAAAACGTTGGAACCAAAAACGCACTGTGTTTTCTTTTGCGGCACCGTCGCCATACACATCATTAATCCTTCGAACCGTTTCTGCAGCACTGGTACCACGGTGGAACTCGTACTCGTTAATAACGCGATATTTCAAGTTTTTCATTTTATAAACTGAGTGACGCAAAGAAAAAAACAATTGAGGAAAAAACAAATGAATTATAATTTTCAAAACACAAATACATGAGTAAATAGCTGTATAAATTTGGATTTGGAATTCCTAACCAATGAGAAGATATTTGAGATCAAATTTGCCAGTACGGAAAAACGTCAATTTCATATGTAAGGACCTAATAGAATCAACGTCACTACCAAATCTTAATCAAGAGTAACGTTTTAAATTGATTCAAAGTGATTTCTTAAGACAAGTTAATTTAAAATACATTGAAGTAAATAACTATACGAATAAAGCATTGGGAAATTATGTTCGCAATTTTAATCATTCAGTTATTGTAAGGTCCAAAGCAAAATTGTTGGACAAAAATTGGCAGATTTTGTTTTATTTCGTAAAGCAAAAAAGGTGTTAATTTGAAAGGTCAGAGTTGATTGATGGGTGAAAGCTAGGACGTTTTTGGAGAAAAACAATTTGATGACAACGTTACATGATGAAAAAATTAACCCTAGTTTCAGGTAAAAAAAATATATTTTATAATTTCAGTCTGTAAAACTAAGAGATTTCTTAACTATTTGTTACTTAACCACTTGTTTAAATAGTAATTTGAACAAATATAATTTTTCACAAAATTTAGTCTCTCAAAATCCATAGAATTTTTTTCAGAATTTGCTAGAACTATAATAATGATATATAAATATAGCACTTGTCTAAGACCACTTGAGTACACATGACTACATGACACACTTTGATGACAATAACTGTAGTTGTCGAAACTAGTCGTGTAGTCATAAACTCACAAGTGGTCTTAGACAAGTGCTATATTTATATATAATTAAAATACGTCATTCCACAAAGTTAAAGCCAATTCAATAAATAATATTAGGTCCTTACATATGAAATTGGCGTTTAGTATGGGAGGAACATAAAGCCGATTATTTTTTATTATAATATATTTATTTAATCAAAGTATGTACCATTGCTATCTATGCACTTTTGCCATCTCATAGGTAGTTCATCGATCCCTTTACTATAAAAACCATTCGGACGGGAATCAATAAAATCTTTGAAGGCGGTTTTGACTGCCCCATCGGAGTTGAATTTCTTCCTTTGCAAGAAGTTATCCCAATTTCGAAAAAAATGGTAATCTGTTGGGGCAAGGTCCGGAGAGTACGGTGGATGTCTTAGACATTCCAATTGAAGCTCCTCTAATTTGGTAGCCGTCTGTTGTGCAGTGTGTGGTCTAGCGTTATCATGAAGCAGCAGTGGCCTAGAGCGATTAACCAGCCTCGGTTGTTTAGCATCTAGCTTTTCCATCATGGTTTGCAGTTACTGACAATAGACATCTGCCGTAATCGTCTGGCCAGATTTAAGAAAGCTGTAGTGAACGACACCAGCACTAGTCCACCAAACGCTCACAAGTAACTTTTTGGAGTCAATTTTCGCTTGGGGCATGGTTTGGCTGGTTCGGCAGGGTTCAGCCATTGCGATGAGCGCTTCCGATTGTCGTACAGGATCCACTTTTCATCACAGGTAATGATTCGATTTAAAATCTCTTCATTATTGTGCCGGTTGAGTAATGCAACGCAGCAGTCAACGCGCGTTTGTTGATTTGCTTCACTCAATTCGTGAGGTACCCACCTTTCAAGCTTTTTCACCTTACCAATTTGCTTCAAGTGGATTAAAACAGTTTTATCACTAACACCGCAGCCTGCAGCTAACTCGGATGTGGTTTGCGATGGATCCACTTCTACAATAGCCTTCAATTCTTCATTATCAACTTTGGTCTCCGGCCGTTCACGGGGCTTGTTCTGCAGGTCGAAATTTCCAGAACGAAAACGTTGGTACCAAAAACGCACTGTGTTTCCTTTTGCGGCACCGTCGCCATACACATCATTAATCCTTCGAGCCGTTTCTGCAGCAATGGTGCCACGGTGGAACTCGTACTCGTAAATAACGCGATATTTCAAGTTTTTCATTTTGTAAACTGAGTGACGCAAAGAAAAAAACAATTGAGGAAAAAACAAATGAATTATAATTTTCAAAACACAAATACATAAGTAAATAGCTGTATAAATTTGGATTTGGAATTCCTAACCAAAGAGAAAAATTTGCCAGTACGGCAAAACGCCAATTTCATATGTAAGGACCTAATATAACTACAATAAGCTATCTCTGAAGAACTTTAATTGTGATTTGGAAGGGTATAGATTCACAGTATCCCATAGTACTGCCGTTGTATGACATAGAAAAGAAGAAGCAACAGGAAATATTTTTCAATAATTGTCAATAAAACAAAATAGATACTAACTAAGACATCCAAAAACATTATTCTCATAGTTTCATGTCGTTAAATTTTATAGTTTTTTCGCATTTCGCATTAAAATTTTTGGTTATTCTCTAGGTTATGGTGTCTTTCTTACTCAAGATATAGTTTGCCAGGTTTTTTGTGGTTACCCTTGACTTTTTGTATCATCCTTCCCCAACCCGCATTAATATTCTAGGGTTAAAAATAATTTTACGGTAACCCGTCGTGGTCGAAAAAAAAGCACACAGTGTACCCGTTAATAACGGCGGTAACAACCCTTCAAGAGATTGTTCGTGATGTCATCAACAGATGTCGTTTTCCCTCTCCCGACAACCTCACCCCACTGACCACATATTATGACTGATGGGGAAGATTCGTGAGGTTAGTTCTAGAACACTAATAATTCTTTATAAAAGTGATGAATGAGTCGTGTGGTATACTTTTAGGGTGGAAAATGATGATTATATATTAAACTTAAATTGAATACATACAAGTATATACAATTATAATAAGTAAAGTTAAACAAATATTTTTTTTAAATAGCCATATTTAATCGACCATTCGCAACGTAAATAAAAATATTAAAGAAAATCATGTCATGTCATTTTTTTTATCGAGATATGTATTATAGATGTCTCATAGAGACGAAGCCATTTTAATTATTTTTTTATGTGTTAGTAGGTATAAAATTCTTTATTTTTGTGTGTTCATTGGGCTTACGACTTATCACACGGCTGGCTTAAGTGATTACTTTGCATAATATAACGTTCACAATGCTACCCATGATAGACTAACACACCTATCAAATTTTAGAAGTTGTACACATATTAACTCTGCACACGTTGTTCCATATGTGAGTTGTATTTTTATAACCACCCTCTGTAGTTTGAAAATTTGTGATACCATGAACTAGTTGCACATGTTGGTTTTCTTGTTTAGGTATATTTATAAAATCTACGTCTTTTTTTATTTTTTATATTTAATAGAGACACTGACAGGATAATGGATACGTGATACTATGATGATATAAAACATTAAAAATGAATATGCCCAATATCTCAATTACAAATGTCTTCGGCACGGTCTAGTATTTTGATAATTTTTAAAGAGTTGTAAAATGCAATTTTGTTTGTAGATAGTATGTAGCGTGGGGACTTGTAATTTATTGAAAAGCTCAGTAGTCGGATAATCATTGGGTTTTTTAAGAATGATCTTTAAAATTAATTTTTGGGCAACTTCTAAAGGTTTTAATGTAGTTTTGAGTGTACCACCCCATGAGATAATACCGTATTGTAATATAGACTGGACTAAAGCGTAATATAGAGTTTTTAACAATTTTATTCCTAATATATTTCTTATTTTAATAAATATATATATGAGTTTTCTTATTCTTTCTATAGTTTTATTAATTTGTATCTTCCATTTAATATTTCAATCAACTATTATTCCTAGATATTTAATGCAATTTTTTAAACTTAAAACTGAACAGTCGTTTTTACATAATTATTATTATTTTTATTAGGACAATTATTAGAATGAATCTTTATTACTAAGTTGTTGGGCGAGTTTTTTTAGTTTAATGTGAAAAGAATAAATTGAGTTTTTTCTGTGTTTAGTGATAATAAGTTTTCATCAAATCATTGTTTTACAATATTTATACTCCGATTTGCTGCAGCTATAACATCATTTCAATTTCTGCAGTCAAAAACAAGAGCTATATCATCAGCATATGATAAAATCTGACCGTTGATAGATAAATTTAACATATCATTTACATAGATAATAAATAGTAAAGGTCCTAGTACAGTACCTTGCGGTACACCAATGCAAAAAATATTGCAATTTTATGTCAGATAGAGAAAGAGAATCAAAAGCTCCACTGAGAATCTTGTGTAACACAACGAAATCGGATATTTTCCGTTGGGACTCAAGTTTGTACATCTTGAAAAAGGCAAGTCAATCTTCGTAGCTGTGAAAGTTATTGTGTTGACCAGCTTTGTATGACAAAATACGAAGAAACTTTTTCTGCACTCTTTTGATTCCCGCAATATGTATTGTATAATACCTACTGTCGAAACAATTACCTTCAGTTCTTGTGTGATCTGCCATTTCTGAAATGATTGTAATTTTTCTTTATTCCCGTCAAGTGTTCTTTGATTCTTGTCTCTGTCCGATGTATGAATTTTTCATATTTCTATCGCATTGATGAGAATATTCGTATTTGCATTGATGAGAATTTTTCATTCAGAATATTTTTGAGTTTGTTCAAATCTTTCAGAACAGTGCTGGATTTATGTCACAGAGACATTTATTAATCAATTAATGTATATTATAGATATCTCACAGAGATGAAACTGTATTTCTTATGGGAAAGTAGGTATAGAAGTCATTTGGGTGTACATAGGACTTATGACCTATCTTTATGGTTGGCTTAAGTGATCACTTTACACAATGTAACATTCGCCATTTCCACCCATGATAGAATATACCATGCTTATTCATTTTTGGAAGTTGTAGCGACATGTGTGGGGATTTAGGGGAATGAAAATGGCTTTGTACAGGCCGCACGGAAAGGCGATTACAACTCATATGTGAAAGCTTTCCACGCAATTTGAACATATATACAACTTAAAATAAATTGTAGATTTTCTCATTAGCGACATCTGTGGGGATTTAGGGGAATGAAAATGGCTTTATACAGGCCGCATGGAAAGGCGATTACAACTCATATGTGAAAGCTTTCCACGCAATTTAAACATATATACAACTTCCAAAAATGAATAAGCATGGTATATTCTATCATGGGTGGAAATGGCGAATGTTACATTGTGTAAAGTGATCACTTAAGCCAACCATAAAGATAGGTTATAAGTCCTATGTACACCCAAATGACTTCTATACCTACTTTCCCATAAGAAATACAGTTTCATCTCTGTGAGATATCTATAATATACATTAATAGAATTTTTCATATTTGTATCGCATTGATGAGAATATTCGTATTTGCATTGATAAGAGTTTTTCGTATTCCAGTCTGCCCGATGTATGAATTTTTCATATTTGTATCGCATTGATGACAATATTCATATTTAAACCTAAATGTGCATAAATTTAAGCTAATCGAGCCTGTTGCTAGTAATCTGTTAGAAAATTAACATATACGTATCGTACGTGCATGTGCACATTAGTGTAAATATAGGCGATCGAAATTTAAAGCGGTCACATCGTGCTCACTAACCCAATTAGATACTCATGCTTGTTCACCTGAATTCACTCCCTGTGGTTTCTGACCATTTCTAAAATTAATTGCAGCGCTGAAGAGAAGATTTTCTAATATAACTAAAAGCTCTCCGACAGAATATGAGGTACTCGACAGTATTTCAGAGAATTAATTCCGTCTACCGTAGCGTGTATATGCATACAGGTAATACTAAGGCGACAGTAGGCACTAATGTATAGTTTCATTATTATTTGTTTTATTTATTTTTATTTTTAATTTAAAAACTATAGACAGGTCAGAATGACCCTAATGGATAATCATTTAGGACAAGGTGATTAGTAAAATTACATTTTATAGTAAAAAAAAACCTTTCTAATTATGTCATTTGCAGTCCATTTAAAATCAGCACCGCTCCCCTTTGTACCTTCAATCTTTATTTGTTATGCTAATGTACTATTATTTTGTATAATTATTCAGTCTATCAGTGTAATGTATGATTCAACAGGGCAAATTTCTTTTTTGTTATGCTTATTGTGATAACTGTGGAATAGAGAAAAAGAGAGCGAACGAGTGTGGACGCGAGAAAGAGCTTGCATGATTGGTCGGGATTGCATTCAGAAGTAGACATCGTGACAGATGGCTCGCGCGCCATATAATATATATTACTTACATTCTATAAGTCTATCAATAAATGCTATATCTCTACACTGAGTATTATTTAAAGACATCAATCCATTTAATGAAGACGAAGGATGTATAACTGTAAATAATTTATTATATCAGTACAACATATATGGTTTAACAGTATTCAATTTTATACCTGTGTTTATACTTACAAATTGTTATAATTACTAATAATTCTATTTTTCCTGGTTATTTATTATATTGGCTTTAGTGTTCAGTGAAGTGAACTGAACACTAAAGCCAATATAATTAACAACCAGAAAATTTTTATGAATAGTCCGTTACTTGATATATTCCCCATTTCGGCGTCCACTTCTCAATTACCCCCAACATAGCTGTAGCCACGCCCCCGTTCAAAATTTGATTTGTTTGCTAGAATAAGTAACGGATAGTTAGTTTGCGTCCATCTTGGTGAAGATACAGTGGTATCGCAACCGGTAGACGTAGTGTTACTAGTTAAATGGTTAAAACAAAGTCGTTTAATTAAAATTAATAAGTAATACTTCTGCCTGTGTTATTTAAATCTCATATGTTTAAGATTGCTAATTTATTATATTTCCGGACACCATTGGTTGTGAGAGTTTTGTGAACAGTGTGTCACTGTTTCGTCAACATGGAGTGCAATCGTCGTTTCTGGTTTACTGGAAGCAAGAAAATGTTGCGGAAGGCGAGTCGAGCTTCCATTTCTCCTTTCCAATTATGTCATTTACAGTCCATTTAAAATCACCACCTTTGTACCTCCAATCGTTATTTCTATCAAATTTACCCAATTTCTCTCGAGTCCGGTAATTTGCGTCGGATTCAAATGAAATTCTCCAAAACTCCTTAACTTTTCAAGTCATACTCGTTATTTGTCTTTGTAAGAGACATTCCCTTTTCGGTATAGCTCTTTAAATCGATTCTTTTTTGCGACAGGTATTTAACTTCTCGATAGTTTTTGCATCAGCTTGCTTCCAATTTAATTAATATTATCTTCGGTCATCGACTTCTCCCATTTATCACTGTGATTTTGAACATGTTATTGTTACTTATGATCCACGAAATAAATATATTATCCTCTATTTCTTCCAAAATATACCTTTTTTCCTCTAGTATTTATCAGCACGTATTTATAGCAGTATTTATAGCAGTAGACTTTGGCAAATTTATTATCGATTATTATTTTTCAAAAATATATTTTTTTTAAAAGAGATGGGTTTAGAGATTCGCATAATATGAAAAAAAACAAACATAAAAATTTATTTTTTGTATCTATTGAAGATTGACATGTTTTAATGGTAAATAAATTTTTGATAATACCACTATTATCAGTTTCTGCAAATGTATTTTTTATTTATAATTGAAATATTCTTGCATTATTCGATAAGAAAACTTATGTTTAAGATAATATTAAATCATCTCGAGAAGGCTTTCATTCTCGGAAAAGCTTTCTGATTTGCGAGGAGCTTCCACATTTAATATTAACTATTAAAGTTCATCCCGCACGCTCCTCGGCACGTGTGTCAATCACTCGCTCGCAGTAGACTCGAAATTTATTCTTTAATATCGCCACGCGGCCCTGCCTCGGAGGAAGGAGGTCGGGAGATATTTTTATTAAAATAAGCAACAATGCAAACTTTTATAATATGAAATAGTGTTATTCCGCTAGAATTTTTAAAGCCGATGGAAAATTTCCGCAAGTTGGGGTGAATTCTCAGGCGTTTGTACAAAAGGATCAAGATGATAAGTTCGCAGATTCCTCGAAATGAGTTCACGTACAGGGGAGGCAAAACGTTTAAAATATACAATATTGAGTAAAGAAGAAATGTAGGAAATACACACAAACATTTTTTAACTTACACGTTGCTATTTAATTATAAGATTTTGACAATTGAAGACCCCATGGCAAGTTGTTAACTAACATTTTTGTCAAAAATGAGTTAATAAGCCCTCTAAACTAAAAATTGTACTTTATAATTTATATAAAATAAGTTTGTAAACACCACTTTTTTATTGAAATAAATTCAACATATTTCGAATATTAAAAAAAAAAAAATATATATATATATAACCCGCGTCAAACAGTCCTGAAAAGGACTTTTAAACTCCCGACGTTTCGAACAGGTAACACTGCTCATTCTCAAGGGCCTCTTATTTTGACGCGGGTTCCCCCAGAAAGTAGTTCGTCATCTTTTACCCGCGAAAACCTTAAATATTATACATATATATATTGTACGCTCTTTCCATTGGAAGTACACTACAGAAATAAAAAATAATTAGACATGTTCAAATCATAGGGATGAACATGTTAACTACACTTTTTCATAAAAATCAAATTAGTTACTAATGGGAAGAACATGTTATCTTCAATAATAACATGTTCATGCTATCTGCCATTCTGAAATTAACACGTTCTTGCCTTTTAATTTGATTGGAATATTTATGTTTAGTATAAATTTTACTCTGGCAGTAGGTCATATATTTGTACTTATATATTATTTTTCAATAATTTTAAATGGTAAATACCAAGTTTTGTATTATTAATTAACATACCAGGTATTTTGTAATTTTGGATAACGGATGTTAAAAACGGTTAGCATTTGAAGGGTTGTTTGATGTTCGTGTTTCCCCAATTTTAAAAAGGTGTTATTCTATTAAAAATGAGTTCCAGAGGCGAAAAAATGGTTGACGAGAGATGTTGAGTACGCATAGCCAAGGGCTTACAATCTTTATAGACTTAATTAAGTGATCACTCTACATAATGTGTTGTTCATCAATCCCATCGTAAGAACATCCAAACATTATCAAATATTTGAAAATTGTGTACGTGTTCCGAATTGAAACCTTCCATATATTTGTAAGCCCTAGGCCAAAAATACTTTCATACACGTCTTTCATATAAATACCTTCGCCTCTGTGAGACCGCTATAATTAAATAATGATACAGCAATAGACAAATCCAGTAATTGTGTTCTCAGAACATACCCATAGAAGAATTGTTAATCTTGATTGAGTCGTTTATCTTTACTTTTGAAAAGGGTAATCGTTGGAAAAATTAATGAATTTTTTCGCATAACTTTACCAACTTCGAAATTGATTTAAAATTGAAGAACCTTGATTACCCAAGTACCGAAAAAATCTTGTAAAAGTTAGGAAAAAAATTTCACTGTGTATACATAATTACCCTTAAATGTTTTATTCCAAGGCTAAATTAAAACTTTATTGTTGAACTTTCAAAAATTTCTCCAGTTTTGGAGAAAGGTGAGAAGATAAAAGTGAACTTTTCCTTTCAAATGCAAACAGAGGGAAGGCACAAAGGCACGTGGGGAGCAAAAGAAACCCTCCCCGAAAGAAAGTCGAGCACTGATAAAAATGCTTGACGTACCAACTTTTTACAGTAGTCTATTTTTGACGTTACTTCTTAAAGTAACGTGATTTAGGACGAGCGCGGGCATCAGAGGGTGAATAACGTTTTGTTGAATTAACATCACCCACCCCAAGCATAAATATGTATCTTAGTATATCTTAGTATAATTTATTTATGTGCTCACTGAACTGTATTTATTATATACCTTATTAATCTTTATTTGTGAAATCCATATTTTACCTGAACAGTAGTATATATATATACAGAGCTATTTGGAAAACATTAACAACTATATTCCTGCCTTGTTATGAATCGAAAACGTTCAAGCTATTATGACCTGATACCAATAGTTAAAGAGATATGCGACATCAAAGTTTACATTTTTTTCAATATTTATGACTTATTTTTTGTAAAACGTTCGACAATCATTACAGTAACTTATATCGAAAATGAAAAATTAATTCCCTTTAACACAATAATACAAAAAAAAAAAAACTTTGAATTACAATTAGAAAACATTCCAATTGGAATTTTTCAGGGTTTTTGTCATTTTATTTAACTTGTATTAAAACGAATGAATTTTTCGTAATTGATATAAGTTACTTTAATGATAGTCCAACGTTTTACAAAAAATAAGTCAGAAATTTTGATAAAAAATGTAAACTTTGATGTTGCATATATCCATAACTATTGATATTAGGTCATGATAGCTTGAACATTTTCGACTCATAATCAAGGCAGGAGTATATTCCTGCGAGGTTATTAATGTTTTACAAATAACCCTCTCTCTATATATATATATATATAGAGAGAGAGAAACTATATATATTAGGTCCTTACATATGAAATTGGCGTTTTGCCGTACTGGCAAATTTGATCTCAAATATCTTCTCTTTGGTTAGGAATTCCAAATCCAAATTTATACAGCTATTTACTCATGTATTTGTGTTTTGAAAATTATAATTCATTTGTTTTTTCCTCAATTGTTTTTTTCTTTGCGTCACTCAGTTTACAAAATGAAAAACTTGAAATATCGCGTTATTTACGAGTATGAGTTCCACCGTGGCACCAGTGCTGCAGAAACGGCTCGAAGGATTAATGATGTGTATGGCGACGGTGCCGCAAAAGAAAACACAGTGCGTTTTTGATTCCGACGTTTTCGTTCTGGAAATTTCGACCTGCAGAACAAGCCCCGTGGACGGCCGGAGACCAAAGTTGATAATGAAGAATTGAAGGCTATTGTGGAAGCGGATCCATCGCAAACCACATCCGAGTTAGCTGCAGCTGCGGTGTTAGTGATAAAACTGTTTTAATCCACTTGAAGCAAATTGGTAAGGTGAAAAAGCTTGAAAGGTGGGTACCTCACGAATTGAATGAAGCAAATCAACAAACGCGCGTTGACTGCTGCGTTGCAT
>JADDOH010019852.1:0-13614 GCA_016648135.1 Agrypnia vestita | reverse complement strand
CGCATGAGACGCGATCCGTGGCGTGCTCTGTCGGCGTTGTCGCGAGGGACATTGCGAATTTGAATACTTTTTGAAATAAGAACGGAACCCGAGTTCGACGTTTGAATATTCGAAGTGAATAATGACAGTTGGATAATTTTGACGGCTCTGTTTTTTTTGTAGTGAGTGATTGTGACCTTTAGATAAAGTTTTTGTGATTTTTTTTCAAATTGAAATACAACCCCAATTTTCGCATGTAGATATATATGCATAGGTAATAGGTAGGAATATAAAACAGTATTTATTACCTATCCCATATCACACATGATTACAAAAACAGATAGTTACATGAAAAATGAATTTTTAAGTATTCACCATAAAAATGTCAGCATGAGTTTTAAATAATATTTTGTTATATATGTATAGGTAGGTAATTCTTAGTAAACATATTATAAATATTCCAAAAAATAATTAAAATTTAAGTACCTACCTGTCGAAGGTAGAATAAAATTTAAAAAATATAAAAATATTTTTTTAATAGATATAAATGACGATATTAAATAAACATAATTTTTAACTTAATGAAAAAGATAACCTAACGAGGTGTCAGATAAAATTTTAAACAGGTGTTTTTCAAGTCCTTAAAACAAACACTAGAGTCCTCTCGGATGATTGTAATCAGAGGGCTCGATAATACGAAAGCCTTCTCGATTTTTAGGGACGAGCTTTTTGTGCGAAGGAGACAAAAAAAAAACAAAGGCGGTAGGCCTAAATTGGTCCGGGCACAAATTCGCACAAAAGGTGTCTGCTCTCGGGGTCTGCATAAACAAAGGGACCAAAGAGGATCCCGTCGGATCCCTTGACGACTGAAGGCTCGGGTCCCCGCAATACTCGGCAAAAAATATGGCTTTGAATTGGAAATTTTATTATACGAGCATAATCAGAATAATTGCAGAGTGATGACTGAATTTTGCAAATGATAAATGCAAGATGTAGATTTGGATATTTTTTTACAACATTTAAAATAGGTTATATATAGCGAAATGTCAGGCGCGTGTTGTCAGTAGTCAGTGGGTAGGTACCTACATTGAAGCGTGAGAATTAGTATTATGAGAATAAACCTTATTAAATATTTATCTGACAGAATATAATAATGATATATTAAAATTAAGTTAAATTTTTTTTTGACATTCAATACAATTCATAATTTATCGTAATACCTGTGATAAATAAGCTAAAAATATTTCCACACTATTTAGTAAAAAATGCAAATAAATAGGTAGGTATATTCTTACTATGAAATCACTAATATTCCTAGCCTGGTAATAATATTTCCTTATCATTATTTTATTATTCTTGTATAGCGAGAATATTTTTAAATTTATTGAATTTTACAAAAGATACCTATGCAAACTCTAGTGTAGGTACATTTAAATAGATATATAGGTAGTTAGATATTTTTACAGTATTTAAAAAGGCTTAAGTAGGTACCTACATGTAATAAAATATACGTTACAATAATCTAATTCAATATCTATATGATATACCTATAGTAAGTAAAGATTTAAATTCACTTTTAAGCAGATGGAAGTATATAGGTTCATATATATCATAAATATATATTTCGTGATTTTTTTTAGACCTCATTAATACCTATATTTATTATTATTAAAATAGCGGATACGAAAATATGTTCATACATGTGCTGTCATATCAAAACAAAATTCATCAATTCATAACCTAAATTTAAAACTGTCACAACACACACTTTGTAAGTGTTATTTTAAATTTATATTTTTTTGTTCTTTTCTTATTTCTTGGGGCATTTTATTTAATTTTAAAAACTTCACTGCACTGAATATTTTTTGAGATTTAAATGTCTTTCAAAAGGGCAATAGCCTACTTATAATAATGTTGATTTATTCATTATTTTATGATTCTAACATAGTCTGGAATAATTTCTAAAATTATCTAAATTTCAATCGCCGTAATAATTTTTTCTTTTATGTCTTTTATTAGATAATTTTTAATTTAACTCATATGTACCTAGGTACGTAATATCTACAGGTATATAGGTACCTACTAAAATAAATTTTGGTAGTTAATAGGTGCCTACTTACTGTATAATAAATAATTCAGAAATAATTAATATGAAACAGTGACTAAATGTTGCCGACGGGATCATTTTGCACTAGGTAGATAGATTAATATATAATTGGTGTATCAGATAATTGAGTGAAATGTGTCACACAATACGGTAGGTGTATTTAAATGATAAATTAGTAGGTACCTTCATAGTTCGGTTCCCTTAATTTTTTAAATTAGGTAATTAAATAATTTTCTGTATTGATAATAATGTTCTGGTCTATGATGGATAAATTTGTTAATCTTGCCACATAAAAAAGGTACGTATCTGTATTATTTCTTAAAACAAGTAAATTGGTCAAATAGACTTTAGAACACTACCGTAAAATCGTTCATGGTCTGTAAATATGTATTTTATCACTTTATCTACGTATTTACATATTTTTAAATGATTTTTAAGCGATTTAATTTTAGCGGCAAAATATAAATTAAACTTTTTTGAAAAATGTCTTAAGTAGGTACCTACCTATCCATCTATAATATTGTCTCAATGCTTAGTTAAAGTTCAAATAAACTAAAAAATAAAAATATTATTTATCTTTCAACAATATTATGCTGCATTATAATATTGTTGCTATCTTCTTGTAGAATCTACAAGAAGATACCTTTTCTATACCTATGATATGAATACCTATTGGTAACGTGGCGTTTAAAAATAAATGATTTAGAGCTAGTTGTTTAGTAGTCTTTTAACTCATTTTCATAAATATTTTAATCATAAATAATAAGAAGAGCTAGATAATCAATTTTAGATAACTACCTATTCAAAAACATCTGCATAATATGAATCTATAAGTAGTTGATATATTAATGATACAATGAAGATATTGTTTCACCTTCACGGACAAAAAGTGTCATCTAGCAAAGCATTTCCATTTATATCAATTTTTTATTTATAGTTTACTAGTTACTTATCAATTTTTTCAAAATTTTATACCTATGAGTAGGTAAATTAATTTTATCGTTTAGGTGTATTGCTGTTCTTGTTAATTGTATGTTTGAATTTGTGTTCATTTTGAAATTTAAATTGCCTATTATGTGTGTGTCTATGTTTGAATTATATTTTGAAAGATTATTAGTGACTTATTCCTTTTCAATAAAGTCTTCTTCTTCTTGCCTCTTTCGTTTTCATATAGGTATCTCCTCACACGCGGTTTTTGAAGTTCTAGTACCTATAGGTTCCAACATGGTATCTGATTGCCCTGTATTCCATCACTAATGTAACCTACCTACATTAAAAAAACCACTTTCTATAGGTAAATCACATTGATTGTTTTTGACGTTTAATACAAAATTGTCATTTTTTAAAAATTAATAACTACTTATGTCCATCCATAAAGTCGACGCTATTAACATCAAAATATTTTTTTAAATGTAGGTACCTACATTTAATTCAGATACCAAAATTATTAACATGATCATCGGTCGTTTTGTGTCCATTGTTGGATGAAGCGACCCCAAGCGTCTCTGCCCGCTGATATTTGCAGTTCATTGGGTTTTAGGGCTACCTTTTCGCCTTTTGATTCCCTTCGTATGCCACTGGATGACTGTATTTGTCCAACGATTCTTCGACTTCCCAGCAATGTGGTCCAAACTTGGCACTGTACATTTTAATTTATCGATGACTTATTTCTACACTTTTCTTTTCCTGGCTCTTGGCCTAACATACAATTTTCAATACTATTCTTCGTTACTCTAAATGTTTGACCTCTCATGTATTGGTCAATGTAATAAAATACCTATGAATATTAATAGGTGGGCACTTACTTCACCAAAAATTATATTTTTGTGTCTTTTCTTATAGGTACACGGAATTCTTTTTACACGCTTTTATTTAGCCTTATTTGTCTGTAAGCCATATTTAAAAAAAATAATAACTGACCCAATTTATGACCGTCAATATTCCGGATGGTAAAAAAATAATCATTAATTAATTTGACAAAATCAGTTTAGTTTGTGCCTTTATGTGTTGTCCAACTTGCATATTTTCATGCCCCTTTGCTTTATTACAAGTTTTTGGATACCAACATCAATGATATGTATTAGCATTTTGGTTTATACCTACTGTATTTCTATTTATTCTGGTTTTTATTATATTTTTCATTAATTATGTCTTGTTTAGTTATTTTGATTCATTTATGTTCTGTTTTACATCGTAAGTTTTTGTTATTGATATTAACGTCGTCCAGCAGGGGTAGGTACTTCTTTTTATTCCTTCTTCTTCTACTTCATGTCATATTGTAGATACCTACCTAACTAATGTTGAGATTTCATATATTTCCTTTACATGAAACCCGTTTCTTATCGTGAGTTCTATTTGGTGATCACTTCATTACGTACATTCACTAGCAACACTCCCTTCATTGTCCTATTTGATATTTTATTAATTAGGTACCTACATAACTTCTTTAATAACAATGTGAAATGTCCTGAAATATTAGGTATCATGTATTGTTTTTTTATGTACCAATCCGTCTTTCCAGACGTTCCCTTTTAACATCCAAAAATATAAAACTAAGATCGCAAAAATTAAATTATCAGAGGAATCACAACCTATACTTGCAACATGAAAATTCAGACGTAAAAAATTTTCTTAATTGAAAACTAAAAAAATAAATTCATAGGCTTAAAACCAATGCACAACGCGCACTCACACACACACATACACATCACCAATAAGACATTTAAGTATTTTGAGATATTATTTTAAGATAATACATATCTAATAGGTGCATGGAGAAGATATTTTTCAACTAATTTTTTTTTTGTAAAAAACTTTTTTTTAGATATTTTGTTTTTTGTAATTTTATATTTGTGTCCTTACATAAAATGAAAAATTACGTTGATGATAATCTGTGAATATTCATAGGCATCTGTCTACTTTCAAGCAATTACTTCATTAATATTGATTGAATGAATCATTAAAATTCAGTTCGCGCGATCCTCGTAATCAAACCCGAGTGCGAAACAAAACACTACTGACGTTGAAAAAAATTAAAAAACATTCAAACCGCCCTTGGCGCGTTGGTCGTGTGATGTGACCTGGCCGGGCGCGCGATGAACTCCCCGGGAGCCGGCACGGTGCACGTGGCGGCGCCCAGCGTGGCGGCCCTGGGCGCGCGGCGCTCGCCGCCCTCGCTGCAGCGCACGCCCTTCGCCATCCAGGAGCTGCTGGGGCTGGAGCCGTCGCGGCCCTCGCTGTACGGGCCGGCGCCGCCCTTCCAGCCCGCGCCGCACCCCATGAGCATGGCGGCCAGCCGCATGGCGTACTTCAACGCGCAGGCGGCGGTGGCGGCCGCCTTCCTGCCGCAGCACGCCCCGCAGCTGGGCCTGCACGGCGGCCCGCCCACCGGTGAGTGCCTCTTGACGCTATCGTTCGACACTCCGTACTTCTTGACGGAATATTCCATCATTTACCTACTTTTTAACGGCGTTGTCCTTATCATATTTCTTAACAGAATGTTCCATAATGTACCTACTTCTTAACGGAATATTCCATGATTTACCTACTTTTTAACGGCGTTGTCCATATCATACTTCTTAATGTAATGTTCCATAATGTAGGTACCTACTTTTTAACGGCATTGTCCATATCATATTTATTAATGGAATGCTACCTAGATTACCTACTTCTTAACGATTTAGATACCTACTTCTTAACGATTTACCTGCTTTTTAACGGCATTGTCCATATCATACTTCTTAATGGAATGTTCCATAATGTAGGTACCTACTCCTTAACGGAATATTCCATGATTTATCTACTTTTTAACGGCATTGTCCATATAATACCTACTTCTTAACGGAATATTCCACAATGTACCTACTTTTAATGGTGTTGTCCATAATTTACCTGCTTCTTAACGAAAATTACTCTATAATGTTCATATTATTTATAGGTTATGTTCATCATACATATATATACCAATTTTTTGTTGAAGTCTGTAATGTACCTACTTTTTTTAACGATATAGTCCATAATACAGGCTACTTCTTGATGAATAGTCCACAATTAATAATGTTGTCCATAATATAGGTACTTACCTACTTAATGAATACTCCATAAGGCTCCCAATTTTAACGATGTAGTCCATAACGTTTACTTCTTAACGGAATAGTGCTACCTCTATACCCACCTCTTTATGAATGGTCCATTATTGACCAACTTTTTAACGATGTAGTAGGTATACCCTTATTTTAGGCACCTATTTCTTAACAATGAAGTTCATTATGTACGTACATCTTAACGGAATAGACCACAATGTATCTACCTCTCAATGAATAGTCCATATTTTCTTTAATCTAATAATATTCTATACTTCTTAATATAATAGTCCACAATGTATATACGTACTTTTATTAACGGCATGCTTCTTAGTGTAACTATAACGACATATTTCACTACTAATAAACTTGTTAAATTAACCTAATTCTCAAAGGAATAATCTATAATATAATAACGCATCATATTCTAAATGGAATTCTTTACTATTATGTACCTATTTGTAATGGCGTAGTTCATAATATATCTTCGTATATAGTTCGTAATTATTGTGTCATAATGTAAGAATTTCTAACGGTGTCTTTCAGAATATAGGTACCTAATTCTTAACGTTATGGTCCATAATGCAACAAATGTACTTACCTGATTTTTAACAGCATAGTATAAACATAATTCTTAATGGTACAACTTATAATGTACCTTCCTGTCAAATACAGAGTAGTAATAATAATAATAGGTAATACACATACCTATTTCTTGACAGCATAACAAATAAGAAGCCTATTTCTGAATGTTAAAATTCTTGGGTAATGAATATTTTTATTTATTATGATTCTCAACGGCTCAAGACCATAAGACTATACTACTACAAAATATAATAAAAGAAAAATATATATTTGTAATAGGTAGGTACCTACTATGAATCTAAAATATCCACATTATTCAGCTCACGCAACTTTTAGTCACTTAGAAGATATTATGTCTACAATGACCTGCTTAATGTCTCTTGAACATTAGCCTCATATTTCACCATCCCTAAGAACATCGTTATTAAAAACAGTCTACAAAAAATTTTTGTTCATGGTCCAAAATATATTTCTTATCTGGTCCATAATTCTTTGCATCGTGCTCCATAATATTGTATATTTTAATTCTCAATTGTTTATGTCACGGTAGATCAAATTATTTTAAACGTCAATTTGTAGTTTTTAGGCAAGTACCTACTTATGTAGAAAATTTCTCCACATCAAATAATGATTTAATAGGCCAACAATGAAAAATTTCGAGTATTATAACAAATATAAATGATTTTTTTTAAATATGATGAAAAAAAAAATAGTGATTTACCTTCATTATTGATGAGTCACTTCTGGTGAATCATAAAAGTACACTTTTGGACATAATATGATTTTAGACAAAAATATGATTTTAGAAAAAAATATAATATTAGGTATATAAAAATATGATTTTAGACGAAAATACTATATGAATAAGTAGGTAGGTATTGGTAAAATGTTTAGTTATTTTAAAAAACCTATGACATTTTAGACCTTTTGAAGGAGAACAATGATTAAATAAATCTTTGTTTATTATGTTTTTATTAATTTTTTTATGTGATTTATTTCCATTTAAAAATGGCTTTAAGGGAAACGAATCAGGCGCAGTTTCACTACAATATTAATGATTTATTTTAAAATTCTCAGGTAGATATTGTTAGGTAGGAAATTATGTTATTGTATTTTTTTATGCAAATTTAAATATATTTTATCCTATAAAAAATATTTTATCCCAAAATGGCTTCATGTGAACCAGCCGTGTGGCGTGGGCGAATAATTGCCTCCGTTGCCTATAGCTACCGTAGTAGGTGGATGCTGCGGGCATTAGCTATTAGAGAGGAACTGATACCCCACAAAGGAGAGCTCTCTGTATCTGGAGTATTGTGTGTCACACGGATGGACCCAACTGGAGGCTGCTATTCTAACCTAACTAGCCAAATAACTTTATATCATATAGTGCCTCTGTACTATCGCGGCTGTGCCTAGCAAGTATCCTTCTTAGGCCGGCGTGAAGGATCTTAATAATTACAACGTACGCCCAATATTAACCGTAAGCCATATGAAATATCTTCACAAATTACCTAACAATGCATCGACCCGCCTGAAATTTTAAATTCCTTGCACTTTGATGTCCAGCGGAGACATGTAAGAGTAGGTAGCACACGTTTTCCACTTGGTTCGTTGGAGACTTACCACGACTTTTTCAGATTTCGAAATTTTTTGTTTCAATTTTGAACAGTTTACTAACTCTGTTAGGGGTTGATATATTTCTTCTCATACACACGTGCATGCACATAACATATACCTACATAAACACAAATACATATTCACACACTCACAAACACACACACACACACAGACACACACACACATACATAAATACACACACATAAATAAACACACACACATAGACACATACATAAATATACACACACATACATAAACAGACACACACATAGGTACACAAACATAAACACATACACTTACATATACACAAACACAAACACATACACACATACATAAATACACACAGATACACATACATAAACGCACACAAGTACATAAACACATACACAAACACACACATAGATATATACCTAGATATACACAGACACACATACATAAACACACACAAGTACATAAACACATACAAAAACACACACATAGATATATAGTTACAGACATACACACGTACATAAAAACACAGACACATACATAAACACACACACACACAAACACATACATAAATACATACAAACACACACATAGGTACACAAACATAAACACACACACCCATTTATACATACACAAACACACAAATACACCTTCACACACACACACACACACACATACACACACATAAACGCACACACTTGCGCATACCAACTTGCTACTTTAATTACTACCTAACCGACACATATAATAATTACTCCTGTGAAATCTGGGTTTCTTTTATTGAAAAAGGCTCCGTCTATTATTATTATGGCTGTAAGATAATTAACCTGTAAACGAAAAATTTAATAAAACACGATATTAGCCCAACGCACTAGATTTTGTTTTAGTAGTTTGACATTATGGATTCGATATTTTTTTGACGGGACTGCGTCTTTAAAATCTTTGAGAATTCAAAAAGACATTCCTTTGTATCCGTCCAACTAGCGCGCATGTATAGCTACAAGTGCGATTTAGACAGGTCAGAAATATTTGTTGTTATTGATAGGTTACACAGCGTGACATTTAGGTACACATATGTGCCTACCTACTGAAAAATTAGTTCAAAAATGTTCTGACATATTTTTGATGTGGTCACAATTAGGTATTAATAAAAAAAAAACTTTTTTATAACATAAATTATTATGTATGGACGCACATAAAAATCCATCCTGAAAAGAGACAGTGATATCAAAACCGATTCATTAACCTCGTTTATGCAAAGTCGGTAAAATTTTAAAATTATTGAATTTTTTTTATAGGTTTACCTATATTCAAGCATTTTGTTGATATTTTTGCACATTTTGCATGAGTTTTTTTTTGCGTATGAATATTTTTTATACGGTTAATGTTTGAGTATTGCACAATGATTTGACCCTTTATCGGGTTCAATTTTAGTATAATAATTAGCGCTATACGGAGCCCGCATGCAGTAGGCACCACGCAGCCATTATGCCACTTTCTATGGCGGCGTTTGCTCGCGTTAAAATATCATATTTTTCCTGGCTTCAATCAGGTGACACTTGAAAAGCCAAGGATTTAATAAGCCTTTTACAAGCTGAACAATGCCCAAGACGTGAGTAGCCCCAGCTAATACTTGCAGCTATTTATTATGGTGCGCCTCTGCCGCGATGGAGTAACGGGGTAGCGCTTGCTTCGATGCTTTGAAAAAATATTTGCAATTTTTATTTCTGTAAAATTCGACCAATCAAATTGAAAGATATATAAAAGGCCCAGTTGTGTCAAGTTGGATTTAAGTAAAAGTTCGTTTAAGGCACAAATTTTTACGGAAACGGATTGTTTGATTAAAATCTGTGCTTTAAACGAACTTTTACTTTAATCCAACTTGATATAACCGGGCCTTAATCCGGTTTCGATCAGTCCAGATTCATATGTTTTACTTTACTTTGTAATACACACACACACACAATATGAGCTATTAAATTACAACTATAGTTTCGAGAGGAGCTGTCTCATCAGGTATAGATAATAACTAACTTAAATTCCTAGAGCTGTTCGGCGAAAAAAATACCCTTCCCTGCCGCGCGCCCCCCTGACCCCCTGACCTACCCAATTAGATTGATAAATTTGTATTTAAGTTAGTTATTATCTACACCTGATGATGAGAGGGACTGCTCCTCTCGAAACTATAGTTGTAATTTAATAGCTCATATTGTGTGTGTGTGTATTACAAAGTAAAGTAAAACTTATTTTAAATTATAATGTTGCACCACGAAGTATCTGCCAAATCTTTCAATGATAGTCCAGATTCACTTCACAAATTCCTCTTTTCCTTCTTCTTTTATTAGATCGTTGATCTGTATTGACAGGTCAGTCCTGATATTGTGACGAGGACGTCAACTCTCTCTCCATATCTTTGGTGGTGTCCTGGCGGTCGGCGCCCCTCTGGGATCCCGCGCATCACGGCTCTGGGAAGTCTCGTCTGGTCCGTTCTCTCGACATGGTCCCTCTAGAGACGCCTTCTCTGCCTGCTCCATCTTATTATGTCTTGTATATCGCAGGTTCTGTGGATTTCCGCATTGGGTACTCTGTCTCTGAGAGTCTTGCCCGCAATGAGTCTTGGGGTCTTAAACCTCTGATCGTATGACAATATGGATATAAGAGGTAGTCCACGTAATTTTTCAAGTCAATTACTCAATTATAGTGAATGGAAAATGTTTCAACATAATATCCTAATTAATATGAATAGTTATGGAGTCAGGCGTCTTTAAATTATGTAATTTTTTCAATATTTCTGACTTATCTACTGAAAAAAGAAAAATAAAAAAATGCCTTCACTTTCTTTACTATTTAGTCACTAGGTACTACTGCTCCGTACTTTAATAGTCTAATTTTAGCTGATTTTAGAATTATTTAGAAATGATAAGTAGAAGATTTTTTAGAAATGGGTAGTATTATTATTATCGATATCTAAAATTTATACAGTTACCCTCAGGATAACGGATTTATACACCTACCAAGTACTTACATTAAATGAAAACTTTGTAGCACAGGAACGTTGTTAAATAACAATATATTTGTAATACTCGTAGGCTTACTATTTTAGTCGTAGTCTTTTCAATCCACTTTGAACAGGTAGTATTTCAATAATCATCTTCTTTTATCCTTCCATCACCCATTCTTTCACTACCTCACTAACTTACTAACCATCATGCCGTTTTCCCGCAGGAGTAAGCAGAAAGGATAACCATATACCTCTATCCTGGTGTACCACTTTTGCTTCGGCTATATTCATACATCTTCTCATGCATTATCTACGGTTGTTGAGGCTTTACAAAGGGCCGTCCTCCAATATTCGTAGTTCTTATCATATGTATGCCAGGTCTTTCGCGGATGCCCTCTATTCTTGTTGCCTACAAAAGGAATATGCTCTGTTCTTTCACACAATTTCTTAAAATACGAAATAGATAACTTCTTGACAATAATGAAAATTTCAGTTTGTACAGGAAGTACCTACCCAATAGAACTGGTCCACAATAATTTACAAGCGGATTTTTGCCTAAAATACGTGTCGAAAATCTTGTTAAATCTATGTCCTAATATCAATAGTTTTTAAGATAATACTACAAATTTTGTATTTTGGCTTACAGAAAAAATCTGAAAATTTTTGCAAGGTCTTCATTTTATTTGACTTTATAAAAGTGAATAAAATTTTCATATTCAAATAAGTTATTTTAATGATAGTCCAACGTTTTATAGGAGATAAGTCAGAAACATTGTAAAAAATGTCGACTTGGATGTTATATTTCTCAATAACTATTGATAATAGGACATTAATACTGACAATATGATAATAATAGGACACAACAACATTTTCGATTTATAATTAAATCGGGACTCTACCTGGAAAGTCGTGTAATCTAGTTCCTAAGAACTAGCTTCCTAGAAAACTCTGTAGGTACTAAATATCAGTTTCGTAATGTTAACATTAGTTTATTTAGGTATGATATGTATACCGAAATATAGACTGTTTATAAGAAATCAAAGAGAAAATATACAGTATACATGTCTCAAGAGAAGTCGCAAAAGCTTAGTTTAAAGTTACATTTACTTCAAAAAATTCCATTGAATTTAATTCACACTTCAGAGTGAGAAGTGCTGACATAAGGCGCACACTCGGCATGGAGCTCCTAGTCTTACACGTAGAAAAATCACAAATGAAGTAGCTTGGACATGTGCTAAGAATGCCAGAGGAACGAGTACCAAGAAGCGTCCTCTAGGCAACCGATGGGTTGCCTAGGATAAGCTGGGAGAAACAACAAAAGAAAGGCGTATGAAAACAGGATGGGTCTGGACTGGTTAACTCATGTGGAAGCAGCAGAAGACAGGGAAACGTGGAAGTATTTTGTCAAGTCTTTGCGCCCCCGACCCTACTAGGACAAAGGAATGAAGATGATGATGATGAATGTTATAGCATTTATTGCAAAGAAGGCTGAAGAAATTATAAGCCTACTCTGGAAACAAAGCCGTACACCCGTGAAAAATCACGAAACGTGAAATGGCTCGCATCTTTGTTAAACCCTAGAATACAAATATGTATATTTTTGATGGTCCACGGAGAGGCGGTGGTAGCAGTGTCGCTAGGGTGCCGCGCTGGCATTTACGCGTCCGAGGTTACCGCCCTACTTCCCGCTGTGTACTTTTGTTTTTTTATCCGTGAATTTGAACGAAATTACGGACGTTACGGAAGGTTACTGACGACAGACAACGAAATTATTATGTTTGATACTCTAAAAACAATGAGTCTCTCTCTAAACAGTCCCCATTAATTTAAAATGCATTTCATACTTATTTATATCAATCGACATTTAAAAAATCTTATTACAGAAAAATGCTTCCAACTAATTGGTCCGAAGTACCACCACATTAAAAGGGGCAAAATTGATCGATTACTTTGACAAACAACACGCATTCTGCGAGGTGTCTCCCCGGCTCTGAGACGCGGAGACTCTTGAAAAACGCGGCAACAAAACAGCGCCAACGAGTAGAAGAGTGATTTTCGCGTTACTGGCATTTTTGGACACGCGTGACGACGCGCCGCGCCTCCGACGGGGGTTCGTGCTGGCGGGGGCGGCCGGGGTGGCTGCTGCAGCGCCCTGCGGAGCGCTCTCCGCCGACACCTCTGTACAACTGGGCACAAATGGGACGCGTTAACGTCCCCACAATGGGACCGCTTTTTTACTACTTTTTGGTTCCCCT
>JADDOH010019851.1:0-15450 GCA_016648135.1 Agrypnia vestita | reverse complement strand
CAATTAATAAAAATAAGAACTACATATAAGGTCGATATATTCACGGAAACATAGAGGGTTGCTATAGCTTAGTGGTCAGAGCACCGGCCCCGGAAAGGAGGTGACCTGGGTTCGAATCCCAGTAGTAACCTAATATTTTTTCGTGAATTAGATTTTTCTGTATGTCTTTCTAATTGATTAATTAATTTGGTTATTAAATATTTCACAGAACTTTGTTCTGAAAAATTACAACTTCACAAATATGAATGTGTTCTTGAATATATAATTACCAAACTTGCGAAATAAGCTGTTCTCTGTCTCTTTGTTCAATCTCACTCTATGAAATCACTTTTTTCTGTTCTTTCTTGTATATGTTTTAGTCTTTACTTTTATCTCTATGTTGCTGTGTTCACATTTAAGTGATGAAAAGCATTTAAATTAATTGTATTATAAAAAAAATATATTATTTGTTTCAATCTACTTATATTTTACTAATTACACCTACATGATTCGGAAAAACCTTTCCATCGTCAGGTATTTTATATGTCAAAATATATATAGGATAAAAATACATATTTATTAGAAAATCATCATGGTTTTGTTAAAAATTTAGGACATTCAATTTTACACATAAATAATTTTGGTCTTAATTTGAATAATTTAGAATCATTAGAAATTAGTAAAGCATGTAAAAGTAAACAAAATATTATTAATAATCAATTAAATTTAACTTCTTGTCCAGTTCTAAAAAAATTTCCAATAATTTTGTATAATCAATAACTTCAGCAATAATATTTAAAATAATTTACTAAACCAAAACAAAGGACATCATTCATTTTGATATTTTGAAACGTTTAAAACACCCTGACGACGGAAAGGTTTTACCGAAACATGTAGGTGTAATTAATCAAATATAAGTAGATTAAAACAAATAATATATTTTTTTAAATGTGAATCTACAAAGTTGCTCAACCAACTGAAAAAAATATATCAAAGCATTAACTAGCAATATTGATTCTGATTTCGCAAAACATCTAATAGAATTTGACCATACATTTGATATTAACACAGGCTTAAAATTTTTACATTTCAACTATAAGATACCTCAAATAAATAATTTAGAAATACTCGAAATTAGGAAAAATGTTAATATTAAGTCTAATATAATAAATACACAGACGAAATTTTTGCATAATCCTATTTTGAATATTTTTCCACTTAACATTCCAAATGACCCATAATAATCAACACCTCGAACCCCCCCCTCCCCTCACCAACCCCCTCAACCGCTCCTTCACCGTAACATATTTGCTTGTTTCAACTTTTAAGATTAGTACACAATAATCCTGATGAAGAGAACATTGTTCTCGAAACATGTAGATTTTTTAATCTAATATAGTGGTGAAAACAAAGTAATTTGTGTTTTATTTTAAAAATATATTATCTATATCATGTTGTGTTTTTCATTTTTTTTTAATCATAAAAAACATAAAAGAGGAAGATGACGAGGAATGTTGGAGGAGGTCAAGGCCCACAGTGGACTGTGGAGCCATTGACGATGATGATGACATTTAAACATATATAAAATTATACATACCCTTCTCTCAAAGCCAGACAGCATGGCTTTTGTCGAATCAAGAACCTGCAATGCCTTATTGTTGCACTTTTTTTCACAGAAAAGGACGAAGCTATTAAATTCAACCAACACACCACTTCACTCGTTTCCTACTCACACTGAAATTGAAGTGCACGCACTAAGAGCCACTGACCGTCAGACTGACGTTATAGTATCAAACATGATATATTTTCTTTGCATATATACAATTTTTTTTCCCAAAAATTTTTCGGAAAAAATATTTTTCAAAAAGACTTTATTACACGAAGTTACAGGGACAGACGGGATAGACGGACGTACGGACGGACAGACAGACGGATGGATGGACGGACAGACAGACGAAGCAATTATTATAATTGGGATACGATTACGATATCACGATTTTCGAAATGAATTTGCACAATTTGTTAGTGTCGTTCTGGCGTATTGTCGATTCACGGCGAAATGGCAAAACAAACTGAGCAGAAATCTAACAGCTGTCATAATGGCTGGCATCGCTGGAAAAGGTGTAGCCATTTCGAAAAACTATCCTTGTAAAAAATACTCTAGTATTTTTTGTACTAATGGCATAAAATTATCTTCCCAAGTAAACTGTGGCCATTAACACGATTTTTATTTCATTTTCATGTTCTGTAACTCTAACACCTACTTTACTGCCGTAAAACTGCTGCGTAGTTTGGCATATGTATAATGTAATAAGTATCAACAAAGTAACCCATAAAAACCAAGTTTTTACAATGCTCCCTTTCTCATTTTCGGGTTTCGCGTCTACCATTGAATATCCATACAACTTCTATGAAAAAAACATTAAAAAATTGAAAAATCCAAAATTATACTACAAGTATTATTTTCTTAACGAAAATTTGATAAATCTTCTTGATCGTCGCCACGAGTCTGCTTGCAAAGTTTCAGCTTGATTGGATCACGGGAAAAGGGTTAAAAATCGATCTAAAGTTTTTTCGCCGGCAAGTAAGCAAGCAGACGTCACGAGTTAATATGAAGGAAGTAAAAAATATATAAATATATAAAAAAAAGATATGAATAGTAAAATGCAAGATGTGAACATGACATGTCGTACAAGTGAAATACCCTTCGTCGTCATCTTCTGTCGCACGCGTCAAGGGTGACGCCCCTGATAATAGCGGGTCCTTCTTTCACTTTTTTTGAAAAAAAGAAAAAAAAATTCACATGAAGCAAGACCAGTGTCTTGATTAGCTATAGTCATAGCCAATAGCCAAATTAGCAAAACTGTCAACAAAATAACATATATAATTTATATTTTGAAGCATTCGTTTGGAAAGTTGGGCCGGCGCCACACCACACGGATATTCCGTCGCGTCTCTTCGATCGCGAAACGTCGCTACATTTCTTTCCATACAATATGCGCTGATCAAACACACTACGCGGTCGACCCACTTGCTTCGCCGATTCGACGCGACGGAAAAGACGCGGCGGAAGATGCGCGCAATGTGGCGCCGGCCTAAAATTGAGTTTACCACGCTACGCGCTGTAGTGAACAAGAACAAGACCACCGCCCATTTTAATGAAATCTATATAAATTAATTGTAATTTCGTTTATTTTAACGATAAATAAATTCTTTTATTACGTATTTAAAAAATAAATAAAATAAAAAGTGCAAGCGAATCTCTAAAGCGTTGAAATCAGCTAGGGATACGCATACAAAACAAATCTATTCTCGATTGAAATTTACAATGCCTGACAAACAGGTGTGCCCAGTCGCGAATTAGGGAGCGATAGACACCAGCGAAATAATCGGGCGAGTACTTGCCGATAGTGACGAAATAAATAAATGCGATAAACACTACGTGCGAGAATTGAATGTATTACGAGCGATATATCAAGTGTGGGGTGTAAAAGCAACGGCAGCGATATCCAAAAAATTAAAAAAAAAAAGAATCCAATGCCGTCACCGAGGATTACTAATTTAGAATGCACCGAATTATAGATTTTATGCATCTATCATAAAATTCTTCCAAAATCATGTTTCTTTAAATTTATAGGCTATATTTCCTATAAAATTTCGAATTCAGTACATTCTAAATAAATAATCCTCGAAGACTGCATTCATATTTTTTGGATATTGCTGCTTTTGCTTTTATACCCCACAAGTGTTCATATACGAGTAATATATTGCGAAACGGTGTAATTTAAAGAATAGTTGAGTTTAATTCAGGTTAAGTGACTTTTTCCATTTAATTAATTAATCACTAATTAATAAATCGCGAAAATATTATTACACTGGCGGGTGTATTGGCAATTTCTAACAACCATCCACACTATTTAGTAGAAAAATTGAAATTTATTTTCTGTACATACATACAATGTCATAGTGATAAACGATAAAGATAGACCCCATTACAACGAAACGAGTACATGATTTATGGGAGAGCGAGGAAGAGTTAAACTAGGTTTTGAGAAAGGTAAAATTGCTTTTGTCTACTTATGAAGATATTTATGATCTATGATGATCTATGATGTGTGATATCTATGCATAGTTGAATACACAGCCTAGACGGCTGCACTTTGAATTTAGGAACTGAAGAATTCTGTATTATGGATGGGAATGAGTGATAGACTGCCAGCAGAACGGAGAGAATTGAATTTAGATTTCAGGTACCTACTGAGGTGAGTGAGGATTGAAAAGAACATTATAAATTAGAGATAAACCATGGCGTTAGTCGGGTCGGCCAATCGAGACGTATCACTGCACGACTCTATTAACCGCATATTTCTGTGTGTTTAATGCTTCACGTTAAGAATCGCCAGAGTTTTTGAATAGTCTTCATTCTCTTCTTCTTCTTTTATAAGATCCTTGATCCGTATTGACAGGTCAGTCCTGGTCTTGTGGCGAGGACGAGGTCTCCCTGGCGGTCGGCGCCCCTCTGGAATCCCGCGCAACACGGCTCTGGGAAGTCTCGTCTGGTCCATTCTCTCGACATGGTCCCTCCAGAAGCGCCTTCTCTGCCTGCTCCATCGTAAAATGTCTTGTATGTGCCAGGTTCTGCGGATTTTCGCATTGGGTAATGGGCCTCAGGGTCTTCATCTCGGTAGTTCTGAGGAGGTGTTTAGTTCTCACCGTGTCACTCTTGCTTCGATGTCATGTTCGTATGTCATGATATGTCTTTTGCATGTTTTATATACTAAATTATAACTAACTTCCTCCTATACGAAAACTACATTAGTCGAGCACTATATGAGAAAGCCCAAATTGATTCTATATATAAAGATTTCAGTAAGTAAGATTTTGACACTGTTGACCATGGCATACTATTACTGAAACTTGAAAAAATTGGTATATCTGGGCGTTTTTTTCACTAGCAGAAATTTTTTATTAAAAACAGAGAGCTATACGTAAAAATCACCTCCTATAATTTCAGATCGACCAGTGGCGTCCCTCAGGGATCTCACTTGAGACCCATCCTATTTTTACTCTTTATAAATTTATTTCCCCTCGGGCGTATAAATAAATATATTCTGACTTTGCTTTCCACTAACATATGCTTATTGGCCCATACAATGTCTTAAGGGGGGGAGTAAGGTTTTTAACTTTTTTTTTTGCATTTTATTTTTAATTTTTTAAATGAATGTATAACATCGCAAGGATATTGTGTCAAAATTTCAAGTCAATCGGAGCAAAATTGACGAAATTATTAACATTTGAGCGATACTCAGACTGATTTTCTATACCTGCAGGCAGCTAAGAAACGCGCTCACCTGAAGAGTACCGGACGTGCTATTGTATTGGAAGAGTTTTGCGTAGACAAGGACAAAAAGATGCTGATGATGAAAGCTCTTTGCTGTGTGAACATGTCATCGACGATTATGTGTAAGTATAAAATAAGTGTTGAGTTTTATTTTGAATTTTACAGTGTGCAAAACTTTAAAGCGTTTTCCCCACATCTCACGTTTTCAAAGTCGGTGTCCATCATAACTTCAAAACTACTGCACCGATCCTTTTGAAATTTTGAACACTATTTCTGTACATAATTTACGAGGTAACGCTGGAGAACTTTTTTTCAAATTTGTTATTAATTTTTATTTTTTAATAACAAATTAGTCGATATTTTTCGCAAAAAATCGCGTTTTTCCCTTCAAAGTGTTCCAAAAAAAATGAAAAATTGAAATTTCAAAAAACCCTCCCAGCGTTACCTGGGAAAACCTATTATCTAACGAATGAACTTTGATTTTTTAATTTCAGATGATCTAGCACCAAGTTATGATGGACACCGCAATTCTACTTTTTTCCGAGACACGTCCGAATAATAGCTGCCATTGCCGTATTTTTTAATATTTCGTCTTGAAAATTTTACAAAATATTCTTCAAATATCATACTTTAATTTACCATTGGTTTTAATAAAGAGGTTTTAACTGTGTCGTAACAAAAAATTCACAAAAACATGCCTTTTTTGTACGAATTAACCTTACCCCCCCCCCTTAAGCATTCGGAAATAACCGCTGCTTTGTTTGTCTGCCCTTGTCTTCGTTATACAGATCGCTGTAGCTAGATATTATCTCCACCCCAAGGTTCTTAAAGTTCACAACCTGTTCTATGGGTTTACCGTCTACGACCAGTTTACATCTTCGAGATTGTCTAGATATTGTAAGACACATTTTAATCATTATAATTTTTAGATTTGCAAAACATCAACTTCTAAAACACAAGTAGGTGAATCGATAAAAGGCTCTCGCTCCCATGAATTTACAATTCGCCAGTGCCATTTCGAGATCATATATTTCACTTAAAAATGAAAACGCCTCTGATCGACTTGCAAATGAGGCAGTAATTAGACGCAAAGAGCGGGACGCTCTGCGAATTTCAATTTCGTTCCGAAATGCTCCGACGCTTCGCGCTCAGCCTCCAGAACGGAGCACTCCTCAGCAGCGAGCCACCGTCCGAGAAGTCGGCAGGCAGTGGGGGACTGGGGCAGACCGCTGGACAGGCGGCCGCCCAGGATGCCGGAGCGCGGGGGCGCCAAAGCAGCAGAATAAATGTACTGATTATCTCATCGGTACTCCAAGATTGGAGACATTTGAGGCACGGCTGTTTCGAGCTATTTTTTTATTTTATTTTATTTTTTCATGGAAAACCCACAGTATCTACATATAAAATCAAATTACACATGAATACTGAACAGTACAGAGACCATCTTACAAGTTTCCACAGAATTAACATGTTATTAACATATAGCAAAAATAACTAGAGTTATACAAAAAAAAAAAACAAAAAAGTAAAAGTTTTAAGAGTCAAGGAATTAAAGGTAAAAGGGGAATAAGGAAAGGATAGGACAGGACAAATCTACTTAGTAAAAAGAAGAAGATATATATATATATATATATATATATGTTTTGCTTGAGGTTTCCGCGAGCGTTATTGTATGTAACAAAAGGAACTTCTGGAATCCCTCGCGTTTTCTGTAAATGGTCTCCGTGAGAAGACCAAGGCCGACGTTTCGACACGGTATCACGTGCCATTGTCCAGGCTAACAGGCCCCCCCCCATAACGTGCGGACTAGCCGTTACTTGAGCTCGCAGCCGTATTGGGGGGAACTTTTCATGTCACCCGCGAAATACCTCACTCTTGGATACTCATAGCTACATACTCCCCTCCCTTATGCCTCCCTCCTTCTGACGAACTCGCCCCCCTCTTCTCCTTTGTGTGCTTCTCCCGCCACTCTGGGCCAGGCGTATGAGGCCTAGTTAGCGGGCGGCCTCCTCCCCCCCCTTCCACCCCACCACACAACCCATGGTAACTTCTCTTCTGTTTTCTCCCCTTCTGTTCTCGTGTTAACTTCGTATAAGTGAGCGGATGGGGCTAAACAAGGCTGGGGCAAGTGAAATACATAAAACCGAAAGAGATAGAGAGAGAGAACATCGTATGTTCATCGAGGAGATAGATAGAGATATGATAGGATAGAGAGAGAGGGAGATGCGAGAGACAGATAAGAATAGTAGTATGATATAGATAATAATCTATATTAGAGATATATAGATAGATAGATAGATACATAGATAAGATATATATATAGCTTATAGATATATATATATATAGTAGATATAATATATAGATATCTTATATATAAAAATGATTGTTATACATATGTATATACGAGGTCTGGACAAAAGGAAAAATGTGAATTAAAGAAAGATACAAGATAAAAATTACATATACGAAGTCTGTTCAAAAGAAAGAAGATGGATTAAAGAAGAGGAAAAAAAAGGTTTATGACTGAGGTGAATATCCAAGAGCTATCGATAGGAATGTCAACGAAACACCAATTTCGTTCATTTTTTTCCTTGGCGCAAGAAAGGGTCCTGATTACATAAATGATGTCAAATTTTGGCGCTAGCAAGTTTAAAATCAGTTATTTTAAGTTAAAAAATTATATTTTTTTGACACTTCACGCCATAGATGCCAGAGAAAATATATGTTTTTGCTGTTTTATTCATAGAAAATGCCAAATCACGTTTATCATAAGTGGGCCCATTCATTATCTTTCATGTCAACTATATCCAAGATCCTGCATTACGCGGCGCATTGCCATTTTGTATAATGAATGCCCCGCGTTAGCTGAGAAAAAAATCATTGAGTATTTGAATTAGGAGAATATTGTTCCCAAAAATATTTGCCGAAGTCTTTTTGCAAATTGCTTTTGACAGTCGAATTGTTTTCATAATTTTTCCTGAAGGGCCGTATGCAGGCGAGTATACGGGGGCACAAACGGAAAAAAAAACTCCCCGTACAAAGTAATATCACGTAATAATAAAATACAATATAAAGTAGAGTAAAACAATGTTTTATTCAATTCATATTGGACAGGGCTAAAAAAAATCACGCGCTTCTGTCAAAGTGACAGTTGTTTGAAGTTGGCACAATACTACGGAAGGATCTGGAACCACCTCCGACTTTCAAGTGACGTCTGCAACATTCCAACCAAATCTGGAAAGTACGAGTACTTGCTAGTAAACACTGGAAACGTCTGGATAACAGCATTAGCCATATAAATACGACACACGGAAGTAACCGGAGAGTTGTTTTGTTTTCCGAACGCGGTTGACAGGCGATAAAAGAAGCGAATGTAGCCGCGGGCGGCGGTCAGTCCGGCCAAGCGAGCGGTAGCGGCAGTGATGCCAAGCAAACGGAAATTCGACAGCGATTCTAGAAACTTCTTCCGTAGCGAGACAAACAAGCGAATAGTAATAAGTGCGGAAATTGGTGGAATACTCCAGTGAGCAGTGAATAAAGTATTAAAGCGAATATATAATGTCTATTTACGAGTGATAAATTTGCAAAACAGTTTAATTTAAGGAATAGCGTTACATTTAATAGCGATAAGAGACTTTGTACGTTTGTTTAATTAATTAAGTAATTAATAAATCCATTATTAAATTCAAGCGTTTTCATTAATTCCTCCTGCAGCCACGACACGTGACAATATCAACAAATGTAATAATGAATTTCCGCAAATCTACACAGGAAAACTTCGAGCATGTAATATTTACTTCCGATTTTTTATGGAAGACCTTAAGCCGACCCTGGCTTCACGGTAGCGTTGAAAGAAATCTTTAGCCAGCGGTCAGTTCTCAACTGAATATTCAAATCAAGATAATCTACGCGAAGATGTTTTAAGAGAGCACGAGACAGCCAGAAATTTCTCCAGCATAGGAAGCCGTGTTGCATTCACGATCGGTGGAGGGGGTAAAGTGGCGCTGGTGAAGACCTCGTAGTGGCCGTGTAGACAGACCTTTGTCCAACAGTGCATGGACACGGTATTACAATTGTGATCTCTGTGTGTGCACGAGTGTGTGTGTGAGCGTATGGTGACGTCTGTCCGGAGAGAATGACGCGGAGCTTTTTTGCTGACCAGTGTCTTCTCGATAAATATCATCATTGTACCTCCGTCTTATTACTGTCACAACGCAATCTTTCATATCGTCCCTTTAGAGGTAAAACTCACCAAGTGACATTGGATAATGAGGTTTAAACATTCAACAAGTGATATTAAAATTATTAAAACTGCATAATTTGAACAGTTACACCACTAAATATCTATAAATAGACACAAAATATTCGCCTAGTGTTTTTATATGGAATTGCGATGGAAAAAATATGAATGTTTATATTATATTTATGTTTATGTTAACTTATATAGCACCGTTTTTGCGTAAGAGACACTTCACAGGTGCGACATCCCGAAAAAATGAGTTTTTAGGCTCTTCTTGAAGTGTTCCTGATTCTCCATAGATCGCAGCACTGGAGGCAGCTGATTCCACATGTCTGGGCCCGCAAAGCTGAAAGCACGTTCCGCAAACTTGGTGGCTCCAGGTCTCCTTGGTACTACCAGCCTGCGGAGTGCCTCCGATTTGGCTGACCGCAGTGTGAGCCGCCTTCCAGTGATATTATCTGGGATACAGAGGTTGATCAAATACTGTGGTGCTTTTCATTGAAGACTTTTGTACACCATCAGAGAGAGTTTGAAATTTATGCAATGCGGTTAGCGAGTTTCACCTCTAAAGGGACGATATATTCATGTATACTTCTTGTTATCTCTTACATATTTATGTATTCTTATGTATCATTATTTACTTTACCAGTGTGTCATACTCTTCTCATGTACAATGAATTCACCCGTCATGTACAGGGTGTCTCATAGCTAGTAGCAAAAACTTTACAGGTGAATTCCTGCCTAGATAATCAGTCAACTTTTGAATACTCCGTAACATTCTGGGACGCCCTGCAACACTCTTAACACGACTGGGTCAATCTCGAAAACACTGAAAAAGTCGAGGAAACACTAGGAATGTATAGAATAGTCTCGAAGATTCGAAAAACCAACGTGTTTCGTATAAAAGGTGTAGCCAGAGCCGCGCGGAGCAGTCATTGGCGCGACTTTAACAACAGTGTGGCCAGTTGTGGATAACCGAGTGAAATATCGGGCGAGTACCTACCGACAAGCGAGCGATTTAAATAACGTGTGAAAGTTGAACGTAATTTTCTCTAAAGTGTTAGCAAGCGATAAAAACAGAGTAAATTAGTGCGACTATAAAAATGGGAATTGTAACAGTGCTTCGATTTGATTTGTGTTTAGCGAATTTATGAAGATACGTTCCGTGACATTATGAAAAGGAAAAATATATACAATAATAATAATACATAATAATAATCATCGATACAATCAGAAATAAATCTCGAATAACGATTATTAAGTAACCGGTTAAAATAACGGACATGACCGTAACCAGTTAGGAATCGCACATTGCGCACCGCACCGCCATTGAATATGAAAGTTGACGAATTAAGATTATAATATTATAAACGCATGTTAACAAGTCTTCGACCGAAAATTTTTAAGCACCACATTTGAAGAATGTGACTGTCTACGATTTGATGCAGTAATTAATTAGCTATAACAGTCTAAACACTAATTAGTGTGGACAGAATCGCGCAAGTATCACTGTCTAATTAATAAAATTAAACAATCTTGTTTAAAATATACATTATCCAAATAGCATAATCAAAAAGGCAAAAAACGCGTAGAGAAGTTGTTGAACTGTTTCAAATGTTGAACATCCGAATAATATAATGAGACACAAGAATACTGGGCACAAAATACATTAAAAAAACAATATTTCATTCCCTGCTTACATACGGCATCATTGGTTGGGGAGGATCGTATTAAAAAATCTTAATCCAGTAGAGATAGTGCAAAGATTAATTATTATTAAAGTAATTCTTAAAAAAAACACCTTCCCAACAAAAGAATTATACAAACTGTTTTCAGTACCAAACGTGGAAGATTTAATAAAGCAATTTTCATTAAGTAAAGAGAACAATCTAAACCAAAACCTGGAATACTATAACTTAATGAGAAATGGTAACCAAATAATTACACCAAAATTCAAAACAACGCAAATGCAAAACCATTACATTTACAAAGACATCAGCTACTACAACGCCGTATTAATAATCTGGGGAAAGTATATCTGGGGGAGGCAGTGGGTTAGAGGGGGAAGGGGAAATGTCGCCATTATTACCCGCCAGGTCCTAAAGAATAAGTTCTCAAATTTTGAGTAGATCGGTCGAACGGTTCAGATTCGCGTTGAAAATATGTCAGGGGAAGGAGAAGGGGTAAAAGGGTAGGGAGGAAATGTGGCCTATGTTACCCGACGGGTCCTAAAGCATACGTGTGCAAAATTTGAGTCGAATCTGATAAACGGTGTTGATTTGTATAGAGAACAGACAGACAGACATTGAGTTTTATAGGTATAGATTACACTACGGTATGTACACTGTCATTTTGACAACTTGCAGTTGAACTGTTTGCTGTCTGTTGGCATTTCGATACAGACAGAATTATTTACAAGTTCAAGGCCAATGAAGTGTGACCTACCACAATGGAGTTCATAGTGAGACGGAGCGCATGGAACTTGAACAGTTTATTCTACAGCAATTTCTAGGTGAACGCGATTATTTTCAGCTTACAACACCATTAAGGCCCGGTTGTTTCAAGTTCGATCAAAGTAAGCGGTCGATAAAAGCATAGATTTTTACGAAAACGGATCGTCTGATTGGTGGAGACCGTAAAATTTCAGTTTAAACTCTACGCTTACTTTGATCGAATTTGAAACAACCGGGCCTAAGTCATGTATTCACTAGGGGACAAATCGCGAAACATTCCGCACGGCATGTCGTATCAACATCTACGCTCATGTTTCGGGGACAATGACGCGGTCATTTGACGTGTACACACCGGGACTCGCATATCACTTGTCACCCGATGAGGTTATGTTGACAGCTGCGTGTCTATTTACACTTGCCGCCCGATGAGGTTCGGATGACAGCTGCGCATCTATTTATTTTAACGAGTTTATTGAAACGTAAGAGGAGAAAAAGGTGATAGGTGCGAAATTGTTTACTGCATAGAGAAAGAAGGATGGATATTCTATGCGATCTTCGAATGTCTGACGGATCTTTTGTCAATTTTACTCGAATGATTTTGACAATTTATTACAAATAATCGGGCTTTCCATAGCCAAGCAAAACAATATTAAGGAACGCTGTTGGCCCTCACATCATTTTATTTTTATATTCACGGTTTGAAGTGTCCCACAAAATTGTACGGCGATGAGTTGCAGAACAATAATTTATTTTCCCCACAAATGTCAGTTGACAGATACAACGCATGCGCATTCACTTGTAAACATACCACGTGATACTGAAGCGCAGCCCGATGTCCCCGTGACCTCGCTCGAGTACCGTGCGCATGGCAACGTTTCCGCGGCACGTAGAAATGCCCCGCTATGTTGTGCGCGACGTCGCGGAACAGTGCGCGACGTTGCAACGTCACGCAGACTCTATGTCGCGCGTGATGTCGAGAGATAATTGTCCCCTAGTGAATACATGGCTTTACCATCACGAGCTATGGGGACATCAATTATACCTTTTCCAAAACCTTATTTAACCCTCCCTTCTCCTCATTCATCTCCTACTTGTCTCGTTACGATAGCGCTCGTTTCCTTGCTGTAAGATTTTATAATATGAAATCTATTTCAATTCTTCCATTTGTCTAGTGTATTGAAAAAAAAAGTCAACTGGCGATGAATCCGCCACCGCGATAATATGTATACAAAAAATGCCATTATGGTCAGTATGAACCTGTCAAAGGAATAGCGGTACATAATGGCGTTCTAGTGCCAACTCTGTTGCATAGATGTGAAGCCTGGAATCGACAGAAAACGTATAAAATTAGACTGATGGTGAAAATGCGGTCACTAACGCGCTTTTGTGGAAAATCTTTGGTCGACGGAGTGAGGAATGAACAAATTAGAAGTGAATGTAATGCTGGCTGTAGCGTGGTAGACGGAATAAAGAATGGAGTACTGAGATGATTCGGTCATGTAGACTTTATGAGCGAGGATAGGATGATTAAGAAAATATATGAGGCGAGTGTTGAAGGCAACGAGAATAGTTTAACTATCATTACAGTAATTTATATCGATTATGAAAAATTCATTAATCTCAATATAAGTCAAACAAAATAATAAAAACCTTAAAAAATTTTAATTAGATTTTTTTTCAAGGTTTTTATTATTTTATTTGACTTGTATTGAAACGTATTTTTTTTTTATAATCGATATTAGTTACTGGTATGATAGTCCAACGTTTTGTATAAAATAAGTGAGAAATTTTGAAAAAAAAAATGCAAATTTTGATATTGCATATCTCCATAACTATTGATATTACGTCGTATCATGGTTTCTTGAACTCATAATTAAGGCAAGAATCCACCTGTAAAGTATTACCTATTTTACACCCTGTAAATAAACAAATTTTCCGAAAATGTAACTTAAACTTAACAAATTCTGTCAAATCTCATAATTCACACCGATTATAACTTCTGATAATCAGATAAATATATATTATAGATGTCTCATAGAGACGAAGCTATTTTTGTATGGGAAAGTAGGTATGGAAGTCTTTTTGGACGTTCATAGGGCCTACGACCTATTTTACAATGTTTTTCAGTCTCACCAACATTGAGACTGAAAAAATAAGCAATAAACAAAAAAGTGACGAACGAAATTTAAAATATCCTTTTGGTAAATTCTCAATAAGCTGTACAGACAAAGTGTGGTGTAATAAAAGTTAACTTGAGGACATGATGATTGCTGATCGTGAATACAGTCTACGACATCATTTATTATTTTTTCCCCATCATATAGCATCATAACTCATTAATTTCTGTACACTCCGCCGTCTAGTATGAAAGGTAAATGTAAATTCGCCTCAATATAACGACGCTGTTGTATTCAAATAAAAACAAATAACCATGACCTCATAAAAATAAAAATAAAAATTAAACAAAGAATACAATGTGTTTTTTTTTTGTATAAAGTATGATGTTGGCCAATTAAGAAGTGTTTGTTGACCATAAAAATTGTGGCACGAGACGGTGGTAGCGTAACATAATCGAGAATTTCACACCAATCCACACAGTTTACAGCGAATTGGAAATTGCTGGAAGGGTCTAGGATGGTCCACTGGATTCTGTAAGCATCGCGAGCGACATTGGCTATAAAAAGGGATTGACCGGGCCACTGTGCACTTAGTTTTTACGTCGAATCATGGAACCTAGCGCAAACGCGAATACACAGTGTGACCAAGCGACATTTACGAGCGATTCCAGTGTGGATTCTAACCAGCGATAAAGTACCTACCAACGTGTTCCATAGTAGGCAGTGCGATAAAAACCAGTGTGAACTAAAGATCTTTTTGGAGAGGCACAGCGAGAATATTTATAGTTTTAGTAGACTAGAAAAAATGTAATAAACTGTGTGTATGTAATGTTCCTAGTCGCCGACTTAGAATATGCTTACATTTAAGTGTAATCTGGGCAGCGCTTTGATATCTTATCAAGAGCACTTAGAATATTTTCATGAAGACATATTGGAAGTTAGAAGACTAATTACTGACCTTATATACCTATGATTCTATACATAATTATATAGTATAATTCATGGTAATATTGATTCAGAATTTTGGGTCAAAAACATAACTTTGAACGTTCCTAGTCGCTGACTTAGGACATGTAATATTAGGTCCTTACATATGAAATTGGCGTTTTGCCGTACTGGCAAATTTGATCTCAAATATCTTCTCTTTGGTTAGAAATTCCAAATCCAAATTTATACAGCTATTTACTCATGTATTTATGTTTTGAAAATTATAATTCATTTGTTTTTTCCTCAATTGTTTTTTTCTTTGCGTCACTCAGTTTACAAAATGAAAAACTTGAAATATCGTGTTATTTACGAGAACGAGTTCCACCGTGGCAC
>JADDOH010019849.1:0-19173 GCA_016648135.1 Agrypnia vestita | reverse complement strand
ATATCAGACTGATTTTCTATACCTGCTCGCGCAGCTAAGAGACGCGCTCACCTGAGGACTACCGGACGCGCTATTGTATTAGAAGAGTTTTGCTTAGACAAGGACAAAAAGATGCTGATGACTAAAGCTCTTTGCTGTGTGAACATGGCATCGACAATTATGTGTAAGTATAAAATAAGTGTTGAGTTTTATTTTGAATTTTGCAGTGTGCAAAGCTTTAAAACGTTTTCCCCACATCTCACGTTTTCAAAGTCGGTGTCCATCATAACTTCAAAACTACTGCACCGATCCTTTTGAAATTTTGAACACTATTTCTGTACATAATTTACGAGGTAACGCTGTCGAGTTTTTTTTCAAATTTGTTATTAATTTTTATTTTTTAATAACAAAGTGTTCCAAAAAATTGAAAAATTGAAATTTCAAAAAACCCTCCCAGCGTTACCTGGGAAAACCTATTATCTATCGAATGAATTTTGATTTTTTGATTTCAGATGATCTAGCACCAAGTTATGATGGACACCGCAATTCTACTTTTTTCCGAGACACGTCCGAATAATTGCTGCCATTGCCGTATTTTTTAATATTTCGTCTTGAAAATTTTACACAATATTCTTCAAATGTCATACTTTAATGTACCATTGGTTTTAATAAAGAGATTTTAACAGTGTTGTCACAAAAAAATCACAAAAACGTGCCTTTTTTTGTACGAATTAACCTTACCCCCCCTTAAATAAATCGTTTGAACCAATGAGAAAGTGCGCTTTCGAGCTAATCGTTTTTAACGATTATATTCCGAGATTCGTAAAAACTTTTAATATCGCATTCTTATCGTATCTTATATTTACTTATTATCGTTTATTTTTCCGTTTATTCTTTTAGCATAGGCGACAATTTCACCCTCTCACCTTACCCCTTCCTCATCCCTGATATATTTTCAATGCAAATCTGTTCTATCATTTCTACCGAATGATGCTTTAAAATTCTTAAGAACCTGGTGGTAAACATAGGCCACATTTTCCCGCCCGGACATCCCATCCATCCCAGCCTAGATTACATGGAAACATTTTTTTAGAGGCTTTGCAAAACAATGGAACCTTCGTTTCCCCTCACAATCTTATTTCTAACATAATCCTCAACCCGTGCAACGCCGGGTACGAACAGCTGGTATAATATAAAATGCATAAACTATATTTACGTTGTAATTACCTATTTTTATATTGGTAAATAAAAGTGGGTAAATAAGTACCTACCTATGTATTATTTTTGGGAACTAAGTAGGTATTTCCAGGAACCGAGAAAGATACATTTTTACCATATACCCATAGGGTTATTTGTAAAACATTAATAACCTCGCAGGACTATATTCCTGCCTTAATTATGAGTCGAAAATGTTCAAGCTATTATGACCTAAATATATCAATAGTTATGGGGATATGCGACATCAAAGTTTGCATTTTTTTTTCAATATTTCAGACTTATTTTTTGTAATTATAATAACTAACTTATATCGAATATGTAAAATTCATTCCCTTTAATACAAGTCAAATAAAAAAATCAAAACCTTCGAATTCCAATTGGAAAACATTCCAATTGGAAAATTTTCAGGATTTTTACCATTTTATTTAACTTGTATTGAAACGAATGAATTTTTCGTTTTGGGTAGATATAAGTTACTGTAATGATATTCCAACGTTTTACAAAAAATAAGTCAGAAATATTGAAATAAAAAATGCGAACTTTGATGTCGTATTGATATTAGGTCACGATAGCTTGAACATTTTCGACTCATAATCACGGCAGGAATATTATTAATGTTTTCCAAATAACCCTTATATATATGGGTGAATATACGGTATTTGATTTTTTTGTGTCCCTGAAGGAAATGTAATCTGTTCCATTCAATATTGATAATTTCTCTATTTGACACTATTTTTAAATTTGTAATGATGAGGGCCAGAAGATTTTTTCATTTTTTAAAATTTTATAAGCACCAGAGGAAAATGTGTTAGTTACCAGGGGAGTGACACTATTGGCAGAGTAGTGACAAATTAAAGCAGGGGAGTGTCAGGCCATTGATTATTAGCTAAGAAAGGGGACTAATATTAAATAAAATATATAAAGTATAGTATGTGATTCAGAATTTTTAACCGGATCGTTTTTAATTCTTTGGTAGCGTAATTTTTCAGCTTGACGCTTCTCTTTCCTTGTTTGCTTCTTTTTAACATTTGCCATGATGTCTGATTATGGTCAAGTATCTAGAAGAAATGAAATGAAGCCTTAAAACATTAAACATTAACGAAAAAAAATTCGTCACTTCCCTGGCGCTTATGTATTTTCTCTGGCATGAAATATGCCAGAGAAGTGACGCCAGAGGAGTGACAAAATCGCACATAACCTACAAAAACAACATCACTCGCTTTTCTGACCACAGTTTAACGTAATACATGACATCTACACACAATTAACATTGCATTGTGCAAATATACAATTTCGTAACGATAAAATACAAAAACATATACTTACCAGAGGAAATACTACAACGACTGGCACTAACAGTGAACCTACAGTGAATCGCAAACTGACGTAATATTATTAGAGTTTTGCTCAACGTCGTTAGCTTGCTTCTAAACTCACACTGTTATACGCGCGTAGTTGAAGGACAAAAACATACCTTTGCGGTTTTATGTCAAATTTTACTTCTTTGAGTTTCGCCAGATGAAGTGACATTATTGTAACATGACATGAAAATAAGTTTTTTTTTTTATATTAATAAATATTTTTACAGTATATTTTGATAAAATATGTATCGATGTTTATTAAAGCGTATGATCATATTAAAAAAAAAATAATGGCATACGTATTTAAAGTATATGGCCATAAAATCATCATAATCTAGTAACGGGGGAGGCCAGAGGAGTATACATTTATACCTACTTTAAACTATTAATGCCTTAAATTAAACAATTATCGTGAATAGACTATGTGGGCCAAATAAAAGACCATGTTCTTTATTGTTTAAGCATACAGAAATAATAATATAATAAGTTTTACATAAAATTTGTCTATGGACCATTGGAATTCAAATAGCGTATATTCACCCATATGTCATTATAAGCAATGCTCCGTACCATTTTTGAATCATTGGGTGCGCGAAAAAATCTTTTGTGTACTTTGAAGGTCCTATGAGATTTGTGCGCTTGAGCGGAAAAGGAGAAAGACCTCACCTTGCCGGTATAAGGCTATTTATTTGAGTTTGTATGCGAGGTGTGACAATTCAATTCCCGTAACGTATCTTTAAAAAATATACCCTCGTGTGGTGGCTACAGTCGCCATCAAAGTGCATCTATAAGTCACGCAGACAGCTGTCCTGTTTCTGGAAGAGGCCATTTTCTGACAGGCTGTTGAGTTTTTCAGCGTTTCATTATTTTGCAAAAAGTCCGTAATTATTGTAAAGGGAGCTAAGTCATGGGAATAATGCAGCCAGTACCTAGTGATGTGACGAATATTCGCATTCGCATTCGCGAATATTCGCATATTTTTGCATATTCGCAATCGCATTCGCAAAGTTCGAGCGAATGTTTTGCGAATATGAACATCAGAAAAAAACGTAATATTAGGTTAATAAAAAATCCATTCCTTTCTTATTATTTTATTGATAGAAAAAGTAACTTTACCTCGTAATCACATTATCAGTCTTCACTTTACTTTATCATTTGATATTATTTATTTACCATCTACTTCTACATTGGGTAATAATGCTTAAGATTCCAGATCAATATTATATAACAATTAACTTCTCATTAGAACTTAGAAAACAAAAAATATAATAGTGCAAAGTAAACAAACAAAAACAAGGTTTTTGCTTTGCTGAAACATAGGTGACATTTCCTCCCTCCAGTTTCCTCCCCTTTCCCCTCCTCCTGATATATTGTAAATGAAAATCTGTTCCGTTCGACCGATCGGACTCAAAATTTGCAAACTTATTGTTTAGGACTAGATGGGTAATATAGGCTACATTTCCCCTTCTGTATCTACTCCACCCCGACCCCCAGATATATGTTACGGATTTTAATGATATATCAGTACTGTGATAACAATTGTGATAGAAATATGAGTAAATATGTTCTATTCCGATTTTTTTCCAAATAATTGGTCACCTAAAAGTTATGCTGCGATGTTCCCACTGCATGCCCCTGGTAGGCGCATACCAGGGGCATGCAGTGAGAACAAGAAGCATGACTTTTTTCTAAGCATATATTTTGAAAAGAAACTGAAATAAGAGATAGATAAATATTTAATATTGAATTTTTTCAACATATGGGTATGGTTACGTAAAAGTCTTGCTGAAATGTTCTCACTGCACTCCCCTGCCTGGTGGAAACTTGCATAGGTGAATCATCTCTGAGAAGATATCTAGATTTAAGAAATTAACTCACCCTCACGCTAAGAATGTTCTTAGGTTTTCACGGCCACTCAGAATCTTCAAGTTTGTGTTTACTGGGGTATTATGTATTACATCAGCCCTGATGATGGACCCTGCAATGGGATCCGAAACGTCGGCCCGAAAGGTCGTAACAACACGGCATAATACCCCAGTAAACACAAACTTGAAAACACCCTCACGCTATTTATAAAGCAGAGAAGACATAAGACATAACATTTTGCGAACGATCTGACCACGGCATTCAAATTTTTGCTTTGGTCAGTTTAAAACTTTATCAGTTGGTACCAGAGCTCGATTATGCACGGCAAGTAGCGAAGGGAAAAACTACATTTCAAAATGAAGACTACGACAAACACACATTCACCAGTTTGAAGACTACTAAGTGTACTCTACATTTGTAGTAAAAACTACATGAAGTGAACTAATTGTAGTAGGTACTAGGGATGGGTCGTCGACGTATTTACCATCGACGAAACGTGACCGTCCACGTCTGTCCATCGACGAGACGATCAACTAGTTGAATTCGTCAACTAGTTGACTAGTTGAATTCGTCAACTAGTTGACGCTTCAACTTCGTTACGCGGACGTTCTATCTAAACATCGGGACGATGGTCAAATTTCTACGGTTCAACGCGACGCTGCGCGACGGCTCAACCGTTGGCTATTTTTATTACGTTAATTTTTAAAATTTAAAGAAGTTCGAAGGAATATAGTTTCGGGGAAAGTAAAACCGCTACTCGTGCTTATATGTAAAAAGAAATATTTAATTATTTATTTGTTTACGCATATTATAGGCTTTTACATATTGTTTTATATACTTCTTTCTATATATAATAAAGAAAGAAGTAAGTATACACAACAATATCAGGTCTAAGCAGTAAAATATTAGTTCAATAAAAAATAAAATAATTAAACAGAATTGTTTTATTTTATACAGCGCAAAATTGGGAATTCACCGAAACGTCGCACGCGCACGTCGCACAAATCAAGTAAAAAATAATAGATAATAGCTTATTAAGCCTTTCTCACCCTACGCATGCATTCAAATTTCAAGTCTCTGTCATAGTTCGTGTACACAGATCTGCACTCTATGGTCGTGTACTTTAGAGTTGAAATGAAATTACCCGTCGAGCCGTCTATGACGTCTATGGCGTCTACAAGTCGACAGCGAGAGATGAGAGAGAAATAAACGGAGACGTTTTGTCTTGCTCTCGCTCGTTGCTTTGCACTACGTTGTATCTCGAATCGTCCACCGTCCACGGCGTCCGCCGTCCACCGTCTACGAATTCAACTAGTCCATGCGATAAACGTAAACCGTCGACGCGTCGACTCAACGTCAACGGTTGATTTCAACTAGTCCGTCCATTAAACGCCTATCCCCAGTAGGTACTACGAAATTGTAGTAATAATGAAGTGAACTAATTGTAGTACTAATGAAGTGAACTAATGTAGTATTAATGAAGTGAACTAATTGAAGTACTAGTGAAGTGAACTAATTGTAGTATTAACACAATGATTTACCTATACACAACGTTTTATTCCACTAATTTGAGTTATACTTGTAGTTTGTTGGTCTTGTAGTTAGGACTCTCGCCTCGTGATCCAAAGGTCGCAGGTTCGAATCTCACTCCAGACAAGCAAGTTAGTCCTACTTTCATAGCACAAGCGTTTAGCTTAATTTGAAAATAGTAAGAATATTGATGTGACACGAATTCCGTGATTGCATCTCTATTTTTTTCTTAAAAATATATGTATATATATATTATATATATATATATCTATCTTATATATATAAGCCTAAGCGCTTTCAATGGGCACAACCATCGTCTTCAGAGGCAATATTAGAACTGAAATATTGAGTTTTAATATTGCCTCTGAAGATGATGGTTATGACCATCGAAAGCGCTTAGGCCTATATAACTCAAATTAGTGGAATAAAACGTTGTGTATAAATCATTGTGTTAATCATTCCACTCCGTAAACGAAACAACGCTTAATTTATTTATTTGTAGTATTAATGAAGTGAACTAATTGTAGTACAGTAGCCGGCAAACATCTTGAAATTTTACGGCGTAGTGGGGTTAGTGAAGTTTGCGCATGTACCATTCCACCAAAGAGACCCAAATTTTGTCTTCTGCGCATTCCCCCACTACGCCAAAAAATTGCTAAATGTGCTACTAGAAAATTTTCAAAACCATGGGGGGGGGAGTGTTGTTTCAGTTTCCAGAGATTTCTTCATTTGATCCCAAAATTTTTCAAACCATGAGGGGGAGGGGGTTGTTAAGTGTGTGTACTTTGTAGTGTTGGCTTTAAAATGAAATGTAGGTACTATTAAATTTGAAGTATGTACCTACTTTCAATAACTTTGAAGTGTGTGTAGTTTGTAGTGCACTACACTTCTAAAGGTGTGAAGTTTACACTTCAATGTAATGTAGTACTATATTGTAGTAGTTATTACAGAGCGAACCCATCACTATCTGCAAGTGTAGGTATGTGACAGGTGACAGACGACATATATGTATTTTCTTTTAGCGATGGCTAATCACTATAAGCAGTGGTCAGAACATAGAAAATACTCTAAAATTAAAATCTAAGATACACTTAGGTGAATATTAAAATAGTCAATGTACCTACAATAGTTTTAAAATTTAAGTTTTAGTTATAAAATTTAATTGAGTAGAATAAATATCGACGGTCCCTACGTAAATAGGTAGGTACCTACATTTTCAAATAAGCAAAAATCGATTTTCTTACTTCTATCTTAACCCTTAACCACCTAGCATTTATTTTTGTTACACAACCACCTGTCATACGTCTGTGGGACTCCCGAATAAAATAATTCACAGTGGTAAAATTTAGTAAAGAATGGTTCTGTTTTTAATTGAAATTCTATTGAGGAACATATTAAACTCTTAATAAGAAAATAAGACACATGAAAATCAGCATTTTTTTCTTTTAATCATAAATAATTGTCAATACCTCTTATTTCAGGCTTACAAACTAATATATTTGAAAAGTGAGATCCACAAAAATTATCATGTAGAATAGGAACTTCTTACAACTTTTTTTTAGTGTTGAATAATTAACAAACGTAGAAAAAAATTAAAATTCTCCATAAAATCACGAATTAAATAAAATTGCAGGCTCTAAATTTATAGTTTTTCACGTCAGCGAAAACACAGCTTGTTTGAGCATTCAAGGCAAATTGGTGCTTTACATTCGAAACACATGTATTGTGTATTGCGTTTCTTTGTGTATTTGCAAGTTGAACAGTTTTTACGAACCGCCAACCTTTCTTCAGCACTGCTGCTACATGGAACTGCTGATGAGATGGTCACGTTTCTGTGGAGGATATGTTGAATTTCACATTATTGCAATTTCACACGTTGCAATTTCACATTGCATTCGTCATTAAAAAAATGCTGCCAAATATCCAGTGAATAAGACAAAGAATTAAGCTCACTCTGATATGCTGGTTTTTTATCTTCTCTTCCCTGCACTATATTATGCTGCAAAGTTTTCAATCGTAAAAACGGTGAGGCAGATAACCAACGAAAGTAATTCCTTTCAAAATAATTCTTCTTCCACGGTCTCCATCGAATTTCAGATCATCGTCTTCGGATGAAAACTCTTCCTATCCACGTAAAATTGAAGACAAATGATGTTGAGATGGAGAATTTTCTTTAACACCTAGTACAGTTGGCTCTTCGTATACGGAATCAGATGTACAACTTTCTTCCAATACATGATCTAGCCCAACATGATTTTGACAGATCTTGTTCCAAACAACGCTCGATATTATTGTTACTAAGAGCCATTTTAAAGGAAAACCATAAAAAACACGATTAAAAAAAAATTAAGTAACCACCTACCATAGGTCTCTCAGACCCCCTGCGATAGTTTTTTACTCACCTGAAGCAAACGCACGCACGTACGAGCGCTTGCGCGACACTTAGGGGTGCGGGGAAAAGGTACAGGAACTAACAAGTTAGTACGAAACTTGGGCACAAAAATATTCACGATTATCAATTCGACGGGTCTGTTAGACGTATGGTAGGTGGTTAAGGGTTAAACCATCCAATTCACTCCACCTACATTTTGGGATAGATAGGTAATGTTAAAAAAGTTTGATTTTCCTTTGGTAGACATACACTTTTTGAAACGTTAAAACTTTTGATAAATGTTAAAAAAAATATTATTCGAATATTGTTCAAAATTATGGAGATAATTGGATGGTTTAGATTAATAAAACGAAAAAAAGATTTTTTCAGATTCGACAGTAGATCTTACTTAGGGACCATCGGTGTATTATGTAGGTAGGTACCTACTCAAATAAATAATTGTTCAAATGTTTAGTAGAGTTTATAAAGATGCACTTATAATACGTAAATGAGTATAAAAGTTATATATTATTTCCATAGATGCTGCCCACTTCATGGTTTCAAGACGTAGGCGATAAACGCCGATAAAACAGCATTCTACTATCGCTCACGATTCATGTAGATGGCGGTAAAGTCAAGCAAATTATACTGCATCATAATTTTTCTTTGTTTATTAGGCACAAAAGGTTTCAAAATAATATTGAAAAGAAGAAAGAGTTTTTTAAAATTATTTTTTATTAAAAAAAATTTTTTTGACATACATTATACCTATACAAATCTTCATAATACTTCACGAAATGTACAAAATTTAGAATGAAAAGCATTTTTTTACATATTGCTCACATTAATTAGGTGGGCCGAAAATAACCCTTGTTATTTTTAATTAAATAAAATAAATTATTTTAAGAGTTGAGTGACACGTTCACAAAATATTTACAAAAATTAACTTTAAATTAATTTTTAAAATGCATACATAAGTGGTAAAACAAAGTTCATTTTTATTAATTATATTAATAATGTCACCACAAAATTATTTTGAAGAAGTGGTTTCTTTTAATTTGATTCAATTTCGTAGTTACCGACCTAAAGAATATTGAGGTATTTCTATAATTAATTAATAACTATCTAACCCTTGGAACTATTTGGGTGAAAAAGTGCTAGTCCACAATACTTTACGGGACAATTCCTGCCTTGATTATGAGTCGGAAATGTTCAAGGAACCATGACCCATGATAGTTAAGGAGATACGCGACATCAAAGTTTGCAGTTTTTTTCAATATTTCTGATTTATTTTTTGCAAAACGTTGGACTATCATTAGAGTCACTTATATATAATATGGAAAATTCTTTAAATTTAATGCAAGTCAAATAAAATGATAAAAACCTTCCAATTTCAATTGGAGTCTTTTCAGGGTTTTTATTTAACTTTTATTGAAACTAATGAATTTTTCGTAATCGACATAAGTTACTGTAGTGATACTTCAATGTTTTGTAAAAAAATATAATAGCAAGAAATATTGAAAAAAAAAATTCAAACTTGAATATTGGATAACTCCATAACTATTGATATTAGGTCATAGCTGCTTGAACATTTTCGACTCGTAATCAAGGCAGAAATCCATCTTCAAAGTATTGTGGACTAGTTCTGTTACACCCTGTGTATTTTTTTATTTTAGAATTTCTATTATTTTTACCAAAGATAGTAATGTTGGAAGTCGTTATACTCCCATAGATGATCTTCAAGACACCATTATATGATGGCCCCATGGGAAATGTCGTACCTATCAAATAAATATTGTCAAGCGTATTCATTAGTGATGCAACGAATACGAATATTCGAATTCGCCGAATAGTAGATATTTACCGAATACTCGTATTCGCCGAATATCATCACGAATATTAAAAACAAACTATTTATAACTCAACGCAACGCAAATTACGGTTTGGCTGTGCACCGCGAGTTCTTTCTACTTTAGTTGGGTTATTAATAAGGTTGGGTGCTCATTTCACGTAGTTTTTGTTTTGTAATACGTATTGTTCGTTCCATTTTATTTCCGTTGTGTGTAAAAGTGGTAACACTTGTAAAAAAATTTCAAAATAAATCTAATAACATGACCTCTCGTAAGCGTGAAAAAGGTGATCTTCATTTTCGACCGCTGGGATAGACAGACGGATAAAAGAAACGTTGTGCTTTTGAAAGAAAACTTGCCGGTGGTACATTTTAATTATTAAAAATAACAGTGGTGCATTATTTATTACCTTGTTGAATTATTCGTATTCGTATTCGCCGAATAGTGGGCTTGATATTCGTATTTGTATTCGTTGCATCACTAGTGTTCACACGCTTTGTTTATCGCGATTCAGCGAATCACTTTGTTTATTGCGCGAACTTGGTTGCGGTCCTTTCACTCGACAGAGTTTCAGTATGTCCAGGGGGCCGGGGGCCAGGGTCTCAGAGGCCGCACAGAGGCTGGTGGTCCTTGTGGCACCAGGGCAGCAGGTTGACGTTGCAGAAGGTGCCGGCGGGGCAGCGGATGACCCTGGCGGCCGCGCTGCCGGAGCAGGACCGCACGGCACCCTTGCTCACGCACCTCACCTGGAGGCTGTTGCACTCCCCGCACCCCACCCCCGCCAACGCCGCCCAACAGCAAGCCAGCAACTGCAATCAGTTTCGCACCTGTTACATATTTTTTCTCGCTCCAGCAGGCCAAGAGGCCCGACTGCAGAAGCGAAACACGTCACAAAACACCCAGCAAATCACACGGATTAATTGTGACCTCACCGGGATGTATTCGTATTCACACTTCCAGTGGCACTGGTTATATGTTAGAATAATAATTTATCTACGATTCTATGTTCGATAGAGGTATAAGTAAATTTCTTTTCCTGTTAAGGATATACCTACTATAGAATCAACTGATCGTCCGAAAAATGTGAGTAGGTATATTTTATTTATTTTTAAATAAAAAATAAAAAAAAGCATAGATTTTTGCATTTTCCACCAATCGAAACACCAGTTTTCGATCAAACAACCGGCCCCAAATGTATGTGCAATTGTATATGTTGAAGATAGACATCCAATAATTTTACATACCTAATATATATATGTAATAAATACCATGTTTGCTAAAAATGTCGGAATTTTCTTTTTTTTTAATTTTGCTTACATCACTCTTGGTGTTTATGGTTTTTGAAATGAAAAACACATCTGTCGTATTTAAGACAAGACCCATTAAAAAATGACAGGTGGATATTTTTTATGATTTTTTATTTGTTTATTTCTATTTATTTAGCAAAAAGAAAATTTTGGTTGGACTGTGCCTGTCTCACTAGAAATATCTGTGTTGAGGAAGTGATTAATGTGTAACATAATAAAAAATATATAATATATAAATGATTAAAACCCTGAAAAAATTCCAATTGGAATTCGAAGGTTTTTATTTTTTTATTTGACTTGTATTAAAGGGAATGAATTTTTCATACTCGATATAAGTTACTGTAATGATAGTTCAACGTTTTACAAAAAATAAGTCAGAAATATTGAAAAAACATGCAAACTTTGATGTCGCATATCTCCTTAACTATTGATATTAGATCATAATAGCTTGAACATTTTCGACTCATAATCAAGGCAGGAGTATAGTCCTGCGAGGTTATTAATGTTTTACAAATAACCTTGTATATGAAATAGATTTAGAAAAATAAATTATAGGTATTTCGTAACTCAGTACGGATGGTGTGGGATATGTTTTCATTCATAATTTTCATAATATAAATCTTACAAAATACGAAGAAAGTACTTCATTTTTCTTCTCATCTCGCCACATCGCACGACACCACTCCTGTCTTAAGCGAGCACTCTTAGGCCCGGTTGTTTCAAGTTGGATCAAAGTAAGCGTTCTTTTAAAGCATAGATTTTTACGTTCTCCACCAATCAGACGATCCGTTTTCGTAAAAATCTATGCTCTGATCGACCGCTTACTTTGATCGAACTTGAAACAACCGGGCCTTAGCCACAGTTATTAATAGTTTATCCGGAGTTTTCAGGAAAGAATTTCTACATTTGGGTACCATACAATACTTACAATACTTTATTCCAGACATTATGGATAAAATACAAAAAATCCGGCTTGTTTTGTAAAAAAAACGAATGAATGTCTAAATACGCGAACGTGCTGTCACGTGGTAAAGTCAGATTGACATGAAAACTGTCAAATTACGACACTTGCGAAAATAAGCGGGAGTTTAAAATCGTGATTTTAATGTAATGTAAATGTAATGTAATGTAAAAAAATTCTCTTTCATAAACGTATTTTCTAAATCAAAGTTGAGATTTTTCTATTTAAAAAAAAAGTGAAATAACCCTATTTTCTAAATTTGCGATGATATGCATAACACGACGAATGTGCCGACTGTACTCGTGTATCCGAGAAGTCAATAAATAAGTGAAGAGTGACGCATTTGAATCTGGACATTTCTGGATGGTTCGGTGGCGATTGCGCTATCTCCTCTGCACAGAACAACATGGCTACGAAAGGCACTTTCGTTGGTACCGATCATTATTAATAGATGAATTACGTAATGTTTCAGCTGTTTTTTTGTCGTTAACTCGAGCAGCTTTGCCTAGCAGGACAGTGTGAATATGGCGCGAATTGCTTCGAATTTGGTCGGCCCAGGTTGTTCATCCAACAGGATGGTTAACCTTTTTCATATTATGTGTATACATAAATGTATTTATCTCATGGTAGGTATAGATGAATGGTATATTTCTCTCATAATTAATGTATACTATACGAACAAAACTCGCTAATACTACGCACATTTAAAAAAGGTATAATGAATGATACAATAGAAACAGGCACAAAACGCGAACATCTTTCCATTTAAGAATGACAATCGAATAAGTGTAAGCCTTGCGTAAGGCATACATTGTTTCGTTGTTTTGCTGTTTAGGGGTATAAACACCAAAACAATGTGCGTCGTACGCATGGCTTACACATACATATTCGATTGTCTTTCTTAAATGGAAAGTTATACACTGGTAGCTGTATTTATGTCGTAATACACCCTCATAGTACACGTTTTGAAAGGAGTGATACAAAAGGAACAGTATTATTTATTATACATATTCAGGGAAACATATCTGTTGTATGTGATGAATTTAAAAATTATATATATTTTTTTTCATTTTTATTGTCAAAAAGACAATCTTTCTCCTGTTATTTTTCACACACAAACCCAAACAAACCCTTTTTCATTTAAGAAAGATAATCTAATTAGTATGTGTGAGCCTTAAACATACTAATTCGATTGTCTTTTTTACAAAGAAAGAGGTCTACGTGTGTATCTACGTATCTATCTATTTATTTATTAAAAATAATTGTATTACGAATAAAAAATATTTTACTATTTAAAAATAGTCGGAGGAGATAAATAAAATATTTAATAAGTCAAATTTTTAACTGTGTTATATTTTTTATTGCGATAACATGAAATAGTTGAACTGGGTCACTGACAACACAACTGATTATTTCATCTGACGGACACAAGTCTTGTAAGTACCCACGCCACAATGCATACATTCCTAAGGTGGGTAATTTATTATTTATCTTTAATTATTCGCGTGATACATATTGCTTTACATTTTTCTGTAAGCAATTTTACATTTTATCAATCAATTAAAAATTTCGCCGCCATCAATTAAAAATTTCAACCTACAAGGCAGTTGCAGTCAGAATATTGAAACATGGGTTGAACGTAAACATAGGTAGGTATATAAAAAAAAAGCGAGATTAAATATTTACCTGACAGAATATTATATGATATAATAAAATTTGAATAGTTAATGTGATAAAAATTGAGTTGCCAATATCAATAGGGACGGACTATATTGCATATTTCAGATTTTACAAAACCCGTAAAAAGAGGGTTGGGCCACAGGTCACAGCGAAAGAATTTCCGCTTTCGCGTATGTTTAAGACACATTAATACTGCAGTTAAAGTATTTATTCTTGCGTAATCAAATAACCTACTACCTAAACAAAACGTATTTTTTACAATGCACCTACGTTGCTTTTTTAATTTTCTTGAAATTTCCTTCCAAATCGAGTATCTCAAGTAAAAACGTCTTCTTGTAATAAAGTGCGAAATATTTACTAAGGCATCTTAATTTTTAAGAGTATTTAGTTTGATTTTTTCGTAATTGTTTCAAAATGTACAGGCTCGTAGTTATTTTTTAAACAAGTCAAAGATTTGGAAGTAGATTGTGTACCAAGAAATTTACGTTAGTTCATGTCCATATATTTTTATTGGTCTGTGGTCTTGGTACATTTTTTCACAAGATCGAGATTGTTTATATTTTCATTCAGTCCTTACAAACATTACCGGCTTTTACAAAACGTTCGAATCAGTAGGTAATTCATACCTGAGGAAAATATAAAATTAAAAAAATGTTTTGTAGCATAGCAGACAATTGTTATCAATAACCCAATGATTTAAATATTCCGAGATATATTTTTTATTCCGATTTGCTTCTTAAAAAATCTAGCTGTGAGGTTCATTTCAATGTGACGAATAAACGTTTTGGTAGATTAATTAATCAAAGTGTTAATCAAAAGAATTAAAAAAACAGTCATTTAAAAAAAAATCCTTTCGATTTCCAGCTATTAGCGAGTTGTACACAAACACATTGTTCCCTAAGAAACTGAAAAATATGATAATTGAATAGATAAATAGCCTGAAAGCTTTAGTGTGACATTAATTAGTGATGCAACGAATACTACGTCCACGAATACGAACACGAATATCAAGCCTACTTATTCGGCGAATACGAATAATATGAATAATTTAACAAGGTAATAAATGATACACCACTGTTCTTTTTTACTAAGAAATTTAATAATTAAAATTTACCACGGGCAAATTTTTGTTCAAAAAGCACAACATTTCGTTATCCTTTTGCACATTTCTAGCGGTCGAAAATAAATATTACTTTTTCATGCTTACGAGAGATCATGTTATTATATTTAATTTGAAATTATTTTATAAGAGTTAACACTTTTACATACAATGAAAATAAAATGGAAAGAACAATACGTATTACAAAACAAAAACTATACGAAATGAGCGCCTAACCTTATTAATAACCCAACAAAACTAGATGAAAGAACTCATGTTATTCTGTGAAACAAGTAAAAATGTACAACTTGAGAACTCAACAAATCCATTCATTCATCCCCGATAACAGAGTGGGTAGGTGTGTTTAGATACACGGTGCACAGCTAAACCGGATTGTATATACTCTAAGGCTAAACCGCAATTTGCGTTTTGTTCAGTTATAAATAGTTTGTTTTTAATATTCGTGTAGATATTCAGCGAATACGAATATTCATTTTCGTATTCGTTGCATTACTAACATTAATGTTATTTTTTTAATAATAATTAGGAAAATAACATGTTACAGAATATAGGCACTTGTGGTAGAGAAATTAGAAATAATGTAGAATATAAAATTAATAGTTACGTTGTAAATTAACAAATTATAAAAAACATAAAATTTGCGCGCAAGTGTAGACCGTGGGTTCAAGGTCAATGAGGTCTATCACGGAACGTTCAAAAGTTTTCGGCGTCACCGAATTACGAATTTTATATATGGAAAGCACGTATTACACGTTCTGTTATCTAATTATATTAAAAAATAATTTTTGAATTTTACTTGATAATATCTCGTTGTAGTAATTGATCATTCTTGGCAGAGAAGAGAAATAGCCTAGATTGGTGTTATAAAACTTATCCAAATTATATACCTATGTGGCGTGAAATAGGCTTGGAGATCTTATTAACATTTAGCATCTGACAGGGATGCTTAAGTAAATGTTAGAATATATTTCAGGTGTGTAGACCTCTTTTTATGTAAGAAAGACAATCGAATTAGTATGTGTATGCCGTGCGTACGACGCGAATTGTTTCGTAATGTGTTGGTGTTTACGGGTATAAACACCAACACAACGAAACAATGTGTCTCGTACGCAGGGCTTTCGCATACTAATTCGATTGTCTTTTTTATGTTAAAAGAGGTCTACCCATAGTTCGTTATTGACAATTTTTTGTTACTAGAGATTATGTGAAAACTTTCAAATCGCTAATCCTATGTATTCAATGAATCGAATTGATATGTCCAGAGATTTTAGGAACTTTCTTCGGACTTATCTCCAGTGCAACAAATTTCATATATGTAAATTACAGACAACTTCTGATTTGGGATTTATAAATGGACAGATAATGATACTGAAATATCGTGAAACTCTTTTATTGTTCTGAGAATGAAACAGAGAGTTTTGCATTAGATGAAAACTATTACACCAAATATTGGAGGGTGGCCCTATTTTTTTTAAAGCTTTAACAACCAAGAGCGTGCATGAGAAAATATATTATGAAAGTGGATGAGGCAAAAGTGCTGTGCCAGAGCGGAAGAGTCTGACGTTCTATCCTCTCTCCCTACCCCTGCGTGCGTTAGTTAATTAGTTGAAAACTATTCCTTCTGACTGTCTCCTAATTGTAAGACACCAAAACGTCTAGAATATTTATTTATCAATTGGTGTTACTAAATGACAAACCTTCAATTAAAGTTATTAAACAGATCAGAAATTCATATTGTTAGAATGTACCTATATATTCTAACAATATATATTTCTATTCTGTTTCCTTTTTTTTTTAGTTTTTAGTAATTTCTTAACACCTTGTCAAGTCTTTTGGCCCCCGACCCTACTAAGGGATGAAGATGAAAAAAAAGAAGTAATTTCTTTAGAATATTCTAAATATTTTGTGTCTTACCAACTAAGCCCATAAATCTAATTCAATCATTTCATACGGGTAATGTATCTCTCTCTACAAATAAGAACTTTGAAACATAATAGAAAATGTAATAATTTACAAGACGCGATAACATTATTAATGAAGATAATGAACTGAAAACAACTATAAATTTGTTCAAATATTCTCGCTTCTAATAATTATAAGACAATTATTATTATTATTCCGATACATAATCATGTCATAATGCGAAATCAGTTTTGTCAAAAAAGTGATTTAATTCCTTCAAAATATTTTGTAACACCTTTTCAAGTACGGAAAAGTACACAATTCTCAGAATTCATTATCTTCCATTCTGACACTTCACCAAAACACTCTTTGAATCAACATAGCGTGTGCAGGTATTCCATAAAAATGTGCACTGAATCGACTTAAATCTGCACCGAGAAAAATAGCGAAATATTAACAATAGGTCTCGATGTCATAGAGCAAATTAATAAAAAACCCCACGCATCATGAATTTGGATCTAAAAAACGACTGAATCACTTAAGTTTAAGATAAGTAAATAAATTACCATTATCAACACAGCGAATACAATCGATCTCATCTTAGCGGTGAAAGATTTGGATTTCCAAAACTCTTAAAAACTACAAAAAAGCCGACGAGCCGTCTAACGTCCACGTAAATACTATTCGTCGGGTTGCACTTCAAATAATTTTATACCGCGGAGATAGTGGTTTTATCAATATATTTTTATGGTCTCTCAGACCCAGAGTCGACACTTTGTCATGACGCTTCATTTTGTCGCGATGCCCCTCTCTTCTGATTGACTCAGACGCTGAGGCCTGTGACCCATGACACGCCACAGTCAAACACTCCATGCGTGTTACTGCAGTCAATTATGTTCTCATTTTAATTCATTATTGATCAAGAATGTTTAATACATTTAAATGTAAATGGTTGCGCATATTTTATACATTGTTACATCAATGATTCTTTACCATTTCATAGTAGGCAGACCTCTTTCCATTTAAGAAAGACAATCGCATTAGTATGTGTAAGCCGTGCGTACGAGGCACACTGTTTCAAAAAAGTGCCTAGTACGCACGGCTTATCTAAATAATTTCGTTGTCTGTCCGTCCGTCTGTCTCTCTGTCCCCGTGACTTCGTGTAACGTCCGCAATTAAGTTCGAATTCACTGCTAAAAAAACAAATTAAACGGTCGGAGGTGGTGCTTGATCCCCGGGTCAGCAAACTGAAGACGGCAACGATAGCAATGTTGCTAACGCTGCCTCTCAGCGGACCGCCAAAAAGATAAAAACCAACATTCCGTCATTTTTGACTGGTAACAGCTAGGATATATTAATTCCATTAACTTTCTTAAATGGAAATAGGTCTACATTCTCTTAAATTCCACACAAAGATCGGAATTATTTCAATATAAAAAAAAACTTTAAAATAATCAAGCAGGTAATTTGAATTTGGGTCACAAATACCAAACCGTGTCAGGACTAAAGGTACAGATACACATGCTTCTTTACTGGCATGCTAATGAGCATGCCATTAATAAGCATGCCCTAACAACTGTACACACTTGCTCATTACTGGCATGCTTATTAGTGGCATGCTCATAAATAAGCATGTCCAAAGCTAACAATCAAACACACATGCTTATTAGTGGCATGCTCTTGTCATAGAATAGAGACGGTCTTGTTCAAAATGGAAACTTTGCAAACTGAAATAGAAAATTCAAGTGAACCAATAAATCAAAAAAGTTCCCGAGTTTCCAACCGCACATTTTTGATTTTAGTTTATATAATTTTTATTGTAAGATTTGAATCATTCATGCCTATTAATAAAGTTTCGTAAACATTATTTCTCACTATATTATTTTTACACAACGGTGACCGAGTATTCCACAGACATTCGTGATTCTTATAATAAGTCACGAAAAGTAATGTTTTATCATCTCCCCAACGCGCCAAATTTGTTTCATCCGTCGCGGACTGAGAAGATCGCATTGATAATACTAGCCG